>JAJOZX010000320.1:277500-472500 GCA_023014485.1 Bathynomus jamesi | reverse complement strand
GTTAAAATATTAAATTATGTTAAATTGACAATTATAGACGCTTGACGTAAAAACATAGATACCTTTTTTAAATAAATTTATATCGATAATCCTACATAAAATATTTATCTATATATATATATAAGCACACCGGACAAAAAATTAGAATGTACCTAATAACGTGTGACGGCGCCTCTGGCCTTGATAACCGCACGAATCCGGCGAGGCAGAGACTCTACGAGGTTGTGCATGTACTGAACATCGATTTGCTGCCACTCGTTCATCAGCCGGTCCCGAAGTTCCGCCAGAGTCCGTGGGTGTCTATTCCTGCGCTTCACTTTCTGTTTCCAGCCTGAACAACACCTTCGACGCATTCAGGATTAAAGGCTTCATTGGACCTGCGATGTACTCGTCGCCTCCCATCATTGGAGAACAAACAAAAACGGGACTCATCGGACCAAATTACACGTTTCCAATCTGCCGCAGTCCAGTTTTTGT
Organism: Bathynomus jamesi; assembly: GCA_023014485.1. NCBI lineage: Eukaryota > Metazoa > Arthropoda > Malacostraca > Isopoda > Cirolanidae > Bathynomus > Bathynomus jamesi. The sequence continues at coordinate 472,023 of JAJOZX010000320.1, read as the reverse complement.
GCCTCTGAGCCCATTTATAACGTGCCAATTTGTGACTTGCTGTTAACAGCGGCCTCTTCCGTGGTACCCTGCTCCAGATGTCCATCGCATGCAGTTCTCGTCGCAATGTCCGTTCGGAAATTGGTCGCTGGAGAACCTCATTGGTTTCTTGGAGCAATTGTTCTCTGGTTTGAAAACGATTTGCCGTTACTAGACGAGGAACATGGCGGTGGCCCCTATTGTCGAGAATTGTTTTCCGGCCACAGTTACGCCGTCGATTGTCAGTTGATTGCGAACTACACCACTCTTTGTAAACTCGCTGGACAGTACGCGTTGACACACCAACAAATTGGGCTACTTCAGACATTTTGTGTCCGTGGGCTCTGCCAAACACGATGGCTCCTTTTTGCCACTGAGTAACGTCTGCCTCACGACCCATTTTGCAGACTATATCCAACACACACTTTGTTCTTCACCACCTCACGAAACAGATCTGATCCTGTGTGCTACGTCACCGCTACTTGTCACTTACCAATGCTACATCAGCGCCCTCTGTGTGACCTTGAACTTCCTACTATCGGTGCTATTAGGGGTGACTAATTTTTTGTCCGGTGTGGTTATGTCTATAAAGGAAGATTTCGATATTTGAATTTATGAAATATAAAATGCTTGTAATCGAATTCATCCTAGTCTTTTTAAAAGGACTGATATATATATATATAATGTTTGTTGTTCATGATGATTGTTATCACGTTACTATACGAATGGATTGCAATATAATAGTTTCCCCTTAGGTTAGATATATGAAGTTAAAATTAATTTATTGAATAGTGTTTGGGTCTATTTCGTAATACAAATATTAGAACAAGGTAAAATTTGTTTATGAGTTGATTGTATTTATTTTAATTTTGTTTTGAGTGGTATCGTTATTAATATATTAAACAGGAACAATGAGATCATGGACAGCGTAAAAGAAATCATTGGTGTTTGTCTTACACTATAGTTCTTATACATAAAATATATGCACATATACGTATATAAGCAGAACGCTGGTGTTCTAGAAATGGATCTTCTGCACGAACGCTTCCAGCGTTTGTTTGCTTGTTTTTGCATGTTTGTTCCTGTTTGTTTCATGAAAGATCCCGACAGTAGGATTTTTACTCGTGAAGGAATGCGAGGATGATGATTCCCCCCCCCCCCCTCCAAGGCGATGATGAATTTTTTCTTTTCTTTTTCTTTTTCTTTCTTGTTTCTTTTCTTTTTTCTTTCTTTTTTCTTTTTATTTTTCCTTTTTTAAATCAAATTTTTTAAAATTTTATTTTTTTCAAGGAGGATGGGGCCAGGCAGGGGCCCCTCAAGGGCCAAATGCCCTTCATTAAGGTCGGTGAGACCCCCATAAACGGGTTAGGAACTTAAGTAAGGGGGCCCCTCATTACGAAGGCGAAGGCCTTCAGGGGGCCCCTCCAGGGGCAGGATTCAAAGCACCCCAACTTCCTCTGGGCAGATGCGGGCATACTACTCACCTATACTATTGCATAATCCAATGGAGTTCGTTTTGTTCATGATTTGATAGGAGAAGAAGGGTGAAAGAGTAAAATACAGACTTCTGGAGTACGAAGTTAATATAGATCTGGACTTTAAGAACCGTCAGAAATTTAAACAACTATGGTCTTGTTCAGTTTGTTACATTTTTGTTGTTAAAGTTTTTACGTATATAGAAATTAAATTTAAATTGCAACATGTAAATTATTTACAAAAATTGCATTATCCTTGCTTTTGTCATTCTTTACTTTAGCTATTTGTTACTTAAATTTGGAAATATTTTGAAATATGTGAAGATATCATTAAATAAAAGTTAAGTTCAAAAAGCTTTTTATCGTGAAAATAAAACTTTATGAGAAAAAGTCTTTTCTAACTTATATTTTATGAGAGACATGGAAACGTCTTAATTAAAAAAGAAAATGGATTGAATTACTTTTTTGAAACATTTCAAAAACTTATTAAAAATTTAGTGTGAAATTTGAATATATCGAACAATAGTTGAATATCGATAACCGGTACAGGTTAATCGGTAAATTACCGATATCATCCGCTTGCCGATGCCGATACCAATTAATCTCTACATCCCTAATACATTCTGTGAAATATTTCAGAAACAACGACTGCAATACAGTATGGATCATTTTAGAAAATAAAGTTTTTTCTTCTTCGAAAGAAAATGTTTAATAAGTTTGGGTCCAGGAAAAGTGAGTTCTGAAGAAACAAAATCAGAAATAATCTCGATGCGTCAATCCTTGAGGTCACAGAAAAAGGAAAAGAAGTTATAAAATATAAAGTTTTCTAGACTAAATTTGAAAACCAAAATAAAATCGTTCGAAGAAATGTATAAACATGAAATGTATGAACATTAATAATGTAGTCTTCATAAGATTTTATAAAAGATTATTTTCTAACAAAGACTATGTGCTACTATATGGGGACACGTGTATCATTTTTGTTAGCTATCGTTCTTTATATATTGTGTCAGATTCGTGTGACTCTTTCGAGCAAAATCTTCTGGTTGAATTGATAAGTAAATATTATTTTAATTCAGCTTCTCCCTTCAGAATGCAACCCTTCCCAAATTCAGGGTACTCTGAAATGTCAAAGATGATTCAGTATTCACGAGTCTTGATCATGAAAGAAGGTAACTTCATCTGGCATGTGACATAGCATTGATCTTCTGGGAAAGGTACAACATTCTTAAACATGCATAGTAACACCCCAGAAATATGGTTTATTCTAAGATTCAGTTCTCTTCGTAAGTTGTAAAAGTTCTTTGTCAGCTTCTTTATTAGTGTCCACGCTTGGAGTGCTTAGAATGCTTTCAGTGAACAAATGAAAAATGTATTCAATGTCAAACTACCCAGAATCTCCCTGTTAATTTCAGTCTCTCGGAAATCCAAATCCACACCCCTTCATTAGCCTTCAAAACCTTCACGAACTATGCTACTTATTATTGAACTTAAAATAAAACATTTAATTTTATTCAAAACTGTAAATACAAAAACCTTTAAAAACAGAAGAATAAAGAGATTTATAATGATTTGAATCTTGTAAGCCTTTACTTTTGTCCATAATCACTGAAGTGGCAATCAACAGTTACGAGAATAACTTAGTATGAACTATGTTAACACTTTAGGCAAAACATTAGAAGTATCTATATTTCAGATGGAAAGAACCAATTACATCTGGACCAGTTGTTATTTGTTTAATCAATGCAATAACATTACAAATAGCGTTAAGGATAAAATACCTTGATTGCTAATTCACCCCTTTCAAGATGAAACACACGTAAGTGCTTTTTATTTTCATAGTGTTCGCGGTTAGGATTATTATTATTATAAAAGTTCGTATATAAAATGGGAAATGTCTGGCAATAAGATAAATTCACCCCTTTCAAGATGAAACACACGTAAGTGCTTTTTATTTTCATAGTGTTCGCGGTTAGGATTATTATTATTATAAAAGTTCGTATATAAAATGGGAAATGTCTGGCAATAAGATAATTACTCCATAAATAATCTATTAATGATGGTAATACATTTCTATTATAAGTAGATGCATATTTTTACAAAAAGTTTCCAGGTTTACTCGTTTCCATTCTTATTTTTCTTTATTTAAACTACACCATCGAAAAGATTTTTCCAAATTTAATCTAGTGGCCTTCATATCATTCAAATGGTTTTCCTCCCTCTGTCTCACATTCATTATTCATAAATTTATCCCTTGTTTGCATTCTTATTGAACTGTAAAGAGAGAACAAAATTGAAATGTAATGAGGTTAAAAAAAAAAAGGCTTGCATTGCACTGAACGGAAATGAAGGAGAAAGAGTGAAGTGTAATGAAGAAGAGGAGCTATATATTGAACTGTAATGAGAAAAAGGATTCAACTGTAATCAGGGAAAAAGATTTTATATTGTACTGACCTCTAATGAGGAAAACTATTGAACTGTAATGAAGAAAAGAAGAAATTATATTGAACTGTAGTGAGGAAAAACGGTTTGCTTCGTACTGAACTTGTAACGAAGAAAAGAGTATATCGTACGCAACTGTAATGAAGAAAAAGGATTCAACTGCAATGAAGAACTTTAATGATAAAAATATTAACTGCAATGAGGGAAAAGGGTTTGCATCGTGTTAAACTATAATAAGGAAAACGGTTTGTAGCTCTCAAAAACTGTATCGTATTGACGGGGATATTCTATCGATCCAGCTGCCTCGCAACATTTCATTGACGGGAACTTTCATCAACAAGACACACTTGTCAACAGAATGTCTTGCAGACGAAATGTAGCACGGCCGTCACATTTAAGGTCAGTCTGACTCATGAATAGATGTCCTCCCTTGAAAACCACGATTTGTTTTAAGACTTACATACAGTATCGTTATTATGAAGTAGGGATTTAATAATTTCATAATTACTACGAAAAGAATCAGTTATAAATAATAATTTTAATTTATTCATATATTCGTTTTATAAAATTACTATGTAAGCTTTATTCCTAAGATTAAAAAATTCTGGACACAAAGGAAATCAAACAGAAATTTATCCCTCTCCATATTATATACTGATAATTTAATAAAATGTATGCATCTTTAGAAACAACAACTTGGATTTTATTTGCTTTAATATTTTTAATCCAGTTCAAATATCTTTACTCAGAAAAGAATAGAAGTGATAGAGTTTTACAATTTTAGATATTTGATATGACATTAATATATTCACAGTACTCTAATCTGAATATACCGTTGCAAGCATGGAAGCTTTTTAGGTAAAATTAATGGCATTTAGTAGACTATATTTACTATGATTTATTGTATATTTAGTAGAAAATAAATGACGCTTAATAAAAATAAACAAAAAGAATAAATTACGAAATTAAAAGTGCTTCATGAACTTAGCATATTTTAGTCGGGATGCCAGACCAAGTAAAATGCCCATGAGTGTGAGTAGTATAGGCGCACAAGGAGAAAGTGCGGTGCAATTGCAAATGTTGATCAATGTTGCAACATGTTATGCAACAAGGGAGAATGTTGCAAGATGTTATGCAACACGGGCGATGTTGCAAGAGAAAAGGGGGTTATGCAACTTGGAGGCGGAGTTATCCCCAAGTTGCAATGAACTCCCGCTGGGGGAGACCTCTTTGGGGAAGAAGCTGGGACGGCCTCACCCACCAAAGGGGTATACCTAACCTAAGAGAGAGAGGAGGAGGAGATATAAGAAGAGAGGTGTTCGCTTGGCAGGAGACAAACGCATATTAAGACTTCAGCCGAGCGGCCGCTGTCTTATAGGCCCATAATCAGCCAGTTGGCTTAATCAGCCAGTGCCTCCAGGCATTATCAGCCAGTTGGCACAGTGTATACTTCGTTTGGGCACGTACACACCCGCCTATACTCCAATAAAATATTACGCACACACGACTATATGCGTCGGGTTTGAGAACCGGTGGCGGCGCGTCCTCCCAAGGTTGATAGATAAATGGTAGCCAGGGTAACCTAATGATCCGTGTTAAACTGTAGGTCTAAGGTGGAGTGTAAACATCCTTTCACGATTGGTAGATAAATGGGTAACCAGTCTCCCTCTCGCTCTCGCTCTCTCCCCCTTCTCTCCCTCTCTCTCTCTCTCGCCCTCTCGCTCTCTCTCGCCCTCTCGCTCTCTCTCGCCCTCTCGCTCTCTCCCTCTCTCTCTCTCTCTCTCTCTCTCTCTCTCTCCCCCTCTCGCACTCCCTACCTCCTTCCCTTTCGCTCTCTCTCTCTCCCTCTCGCTCTCTACCTCTTGCGCGCGCTCTCTCTCTTTTATATATATATATATATATATATATATATATATATATATATATACACACATATATATATATATATATACATATTCACGTTAAAAAGTAGGTCAAATTGCATTAACTCACATTAATTCCATTTATTACATAACTCAAACAAATCTCTAGGATTTTATCGCACATTCATGCCAGATTTCTGAATATAGAGGGAGCGGAATAAGACGGTTTACAGAGAATAACAGAATCACCTTGTGAAAAATAATATTTATCATTTAATACAGAAATTACTAATTAGTACAAGAAGAGTTAAAAACTTGGTGGCTAACTGGATTTCATATGGAGTATATATGAACAAAAAATTAAATAAAAAATAATAATAGCATAAGAATTACGAACGGGGAATATACATATAATAAAAATAATAATATACGAAACGTATAATCAACATGTTAGTAGAGAAAAAAAAATATATATATATATATATATATATATACACACAATTATATTAAACAACGTTCTGAAAATTGCGGAATGTAACCTGTATTAATTCTCGTCATGCGTGAATTAATAAGGTGATGTTAATGTATATATATATATATATATATATATTATATATATATATATATATACAGTATATATATATATATATATATATATATATATATATATATATATATATATATATATATATATATATATATAGTGAACTAGTTTTAGCCGTTTAAGGTGATAATGATTTGATTGTATGTTGATGATTAATTGATGCAATGACTGATTGTTTATTAATGATAGGCTGGGTTAATAACACTGGTCAACACTCATTTTATTGCCAATCATATTAGAGTGATTTTGGGGTAACTTTGTGGTGCTGATTCCGAATATGACATCGGTTTTGCTAGATTGGCTCTAATTTATGAGATAATTGGTACCCCATTGAAACACGTAAAAATGCAAAAAATTTAATGTTCAGGCGGAGCCTACTTACAAATCGCATTGAAATTGTCTCAAATCATACAAAAGTAAACACATGAAATACATAATGGCATTTTATTCGGTCTCACCATCTAGAATGTTCCGGTAGTTTCCCATATGCACGCGTTATGGTTACGTTTCCTATTAATTGAGGGTATTCATTATCTCAAGAACTAGAGCCAAATCGGAAAAACTACTTTCATTTTGGAATTCAGCAACCCCAAAATACCCTAAACTCGTACGAATTTCCTTGGCAACGAAAAAAAAATGTTTTTTTGTTGACCTGTGTAATTTATGATGTCAGATGTCATACAGTATCACCAATTGAAAGCTATTGGAAGTGACAGGAATGGCTGCGAGGGTCACCAGCTTGGATTACACCCAAGCAAATTAATGTTAAGGTTATAAAAAGTACCTTATGTTTTTGTAGTTTAATTAAGAAAATATATTTATATTAATTTTCACAGTGAAAATATACAATTGAAAGACACTGACTAGAAAGCTTAACAATTCTATAACGACCTTTGAAATACGCTCGTTTATGTGAGGCTTAATGGTATACAAAATGGGACACAACCTGAAATATGAAACTTAGTGAATACAAAAATAATGCATGTACGTAATAATATAACAAATAGGTTATGTAATACACTGATTAGGGAAGCTACAGATTATGTATAAGTGATCACTGAAAGAGGCCTATTAATGACACAGAAAGCGCGCATAGAACAACTGAATGGGCCTAATAATAATGGATTGATGACGTGCGTTATGGGATAGGCCTAATGATAGTTGAGGGAATATACACTGTAAATGAATTAGGCCTGCAGTAGAGAACTTATTTATCACACAAATATATAAGTGAACACAATAGCGGATGATGTGAATTACAGGTTATGAAGGACACTTGAATTGGATAATAGGCCTACTGCGTTCTTTCACGAGAGTCAGTTGGAACGCTTAATTACACTTGGGGTATAGTCTACCGTTCAACGGTAGGTTAATGTAAGCTTCACAAGAGTACTTAGAATAGGATGTACTTAGCTTACCGGGACGATGAAACCGCTGTTGCAGGAGTGTTGAAAAGAGAACTATTACCGTAGGCTCGAAGTGTCGTTGATCGTCCTCTGGAAGCTGGTCGCTCACGCGTTGATCATGTCGTGGATTAGGCCTCTTGCGAAGGAGAAGATGTTTGTTGTAGGCTGCGTAGCACGTACGCCCGAGAATTGTTGCTTCTCGAGGTGTAGGAAAGTCTATAAATGATCCTGCAGGCGTAGGCCCGGTTGTGGTGGATGGAATGAAGAGGATCTTGTAGGAGTAGGCCCGGTTGTTGGTGTCTCTTGGAAGTTTGTTCCGTAAGTCAAGGTATGATGGGCCTAATGGAGTCTCGTAGATGACCGTTCTTCGTAAAGCGGTAAAGGCTGACCAGATGTGGAGTGATTTGGGTTTGTAGCTTTCGCCGTCGAGTCACGCAATGTGTCCACCTTGAGGATGCTTCTCGTAGCGTTTCACCTTGCCGGTGCTCTCGAGGATGATTGATAACCGGTTGAGCGGTAATGAAGAGACCAAGGGAAATTCCTGATGCTGTTGTGGTTTGCTGCGGCAGTATTGGTAGCTCACTTCCAATGATGCTTCGTTTCTTGAATGTGGCGTTGAAGTGAGTCTTGGTCTTGAGCCGGTTAAAGCGGATGTGGGGTGACAGCGTACAGAGTAGTCTTACGAAATGGACGCGCTAATGAAGTGAGGATGAGTGTGAGTGGGTGCTCGCTTTTATACGTAGTTCCTGTGACGTAGGACTTCGCGCCAAATCTTAAGACGCCTTGTCCGCGCGTCCTTTTGTTGAAGATCTTGCGTTCGCGCCTTTTGGGAAGAAACAGACGTTTCCATTGTTTTATTCTTTGCCCACGTGTGTTTTTCGAATAATGTTTGAAGAGTGGCGGTGAAACGAATTCCTATGGCTGTTCTTTGTCTGTTTTCTCTCTGTAGTTGTCTGTTCCGCTACATATATATATATATATATATATATATAATATATATATACGCCTATTAAAGATTATCCTTTAAAAATAAAATTTGAAACACCTGTTCTACAGCGAGTTTTAGCGGCACCAGGAACCGAAAGATAACATTGGATTTAAAATCTCGATAATAAACAAAGCGTCGATGGAATCTTATTTCCATCCTCTCGACGTCATAAACTTTGATGTTTAATGAAGCGCTACATTACACATCTGTTATTTTTTTGAAAATTGTTTTCCAGTTTCAGACGATTTTATTTTTCAGAGAAATTAGCCATACGTATCTACAGAATACAAAAATTTATTGTACCGCCGATCTCCCGTCACGGCCAGTTAATGTTTTTAAGTTATTTTAGATGGGGTGTAAATCCCTTCATATATATATATATATATATATATATATATATATATATTGTCACAATTATATATCGTAAGGCTGCCCTCCCGTCACGGCCAGTTAATTTTTTCAAAATTATTTTCCAATTTTAATGCGTCTCTTTTTTTCACTTTCAACCTACGAGAATTGTACCCGAAATCCAATTTTATTTTCGATTGTCACTAAGCATTTTCATACTTCTTTTTCTGACTACCCGTCAGTGTTACAGGTAATCCCATAAAACCGAAGTATATAGTACGGATGATGTCGCTATCACGGGTAGTTAATTTTTCAAATTTATTTTCCACCCCATCTCTCTCGCTCTCTCTCTCTCTCTCTCTCTCTCTCTCTCTCTCTCTCTCTCTCTCTCTCTCTCTCTCAGCGCTCTCTACATCTCTCTAAATTATTTTCAGTTTTGAATGACTCTAAAAACGCTAATATATATATATATATATATACACACACACACACATATATATATATATATATATATACATTTAACTGCAATGACCGCGCAGTATATTAACGTATAGAAACGACGTAAGTATAGAGGAGTGTTTGTTATTTCTCTTCCTCGTGTGCAGAACACTCTCTATACTTACGTCGTTTCTATATATATATATATATATATATATATATATATATATATATATATATATATATATATATAGTTAACATTTCATGTTACCAATTTATTAATAACCTTCGAACGAATTAAAAGCACACACACATTATACACATATACAATTATTGCACACACCAACTATATAAACGTTCATAGAAGCTCGGAAACAACTCCCTCCGTCGTTTACACATATACGTCCATAGAAACTCGGAAACATTCCCATCTGTCGTTTACACACTGATATCTGGGCGATTGCGCGCACCCAAATATCCAAATATGGGCGCCTACATTAATTTAAACTAGATTTTATGAAAGATCGTCTTACCGATATAAGCCAAGAAAGAGATGAACACCCAAGAAACGCACACAAACGCTCATACACTCCCTGACTATATGCCCATGAAGCCCCTATTATTACACACACACAGTTATATATACTATGATAATTATTTATTTATAGTTGAGCTTCGAAAGAGAGAGAGAGAGCTGAACCCCAAAATGTGCACACAAACGCACATAGACCCTGCATTATTACACACACAATTACTTATAATTTTTTCTTTATTTTCTCCTAACATATTACGATTAAGGTAGCTTCCTAAGGACCTCAGAAACGTTACAGAAGTCAAAGTTGAAGTCTTCAAGAGAAGACTAGATGCCTGGCACACGACGGTACCAGATGAGCAGGGTGTACCTGGCTATGTGCGGTGAGGAGCGCAAGTGAGCAACTCGCTCCTCCACCAAACCAGGTCGAGAGGCAGGGCCACCAGCTTGACCTCCATGTGAAGAGAGGCCGAGCAGAGGGGGACACTAACAAATGGTCAGAAGACAACAATAGGACATTTAACACCGAGAAATTTCAACTCTTGAGATATGGTAGAAATGAAGAAATTAGACTGCATATTAGGCCAGATGAGCCGGGTGTACATGACTATGTGCGGTGGAGAGCGCGAGAGAGCAACTCGCTCCTCCACAAAGCAGTCATGTGTGACGGAGAGCGCAAGAGAGCAACTCGCTCCTCCACCAAGCCGGGTCTAGAGGCGGGACCAACAGCGTGACCTCCGTGTGAAGAGAGACCAAGCAGAGGGGGACACTAACAAATGGTCAGAAGACAACAATAGGGCATTTATCACGGAGAAATTTCAACTCTTGAGTATGGTGGAAATGAAGAAATTAAACAGACTGCATATTAGGCCAGATGAGCTGGGTGTACATGCTATGTGCGGTGGAGAGTGCAAGAGAGCGGCTCACTCCTTCACCAAGCCAATCCTAGAGGCAGAGACCACCAGCTCGACCTTCGTATGAAGAGAGAACGACACGCGGAAACGCATCGTGGCACACACACACATTTTATTCATGCAGTTAACCGTGATTCACTGTCGTCAATTGAGTTAACATGACCTACTAATTGTTACCATCATGCACTTATCCGTGATCGTGGCATGGAGTTATCCGCGACTTGGAGGTGTTTACATTCGCGGGTCACTCCCGCCATACCGCCACAATCCGCCTCAGTCAGTGTCTCTCAGCGCGGCGACCAAAGGCAATATTACGAACGAAATTATCAAAGACGCAAAGAGAAAAATCGGCGAGTGGTACCAAACCTCAAACTAAACCCAATAATCAACCAAAGAACGCTGGACAATAGAAAAGGTAGAATATGTAGTGTTCCCAAACTAAAGACCTGACAAGGGAACCTCCCTAATACTGAAGGAAAATAGCTTGGTTGTCAGGAGGTTAAGACTTTTAACCAGCCTCCTGAGGACCTCAGAAACGTTACAGGAAACAAAGTTGAAGTCTTCGAGAGAAGACTAGATGCCTCGCACAGGACGGTACCAGACGAACCGGTGTACCTGGGTACGTGCGTAGAGAGCAGCTCGCTCCTTCAACAAGCCAGGCATAGAGACTGGGCCAACAGCTTGACCTCCGGGTGAAGAGAGGCCGAGCAGAGGGGGACACTAACAAATCGTCAGAAGACAACAATAGGGCAATTAACACCGAGAAATTTCAACTCTTGAGATATGGTAGAAATGAAGAAATTAAACAGACTGCATATTGCACCCAGGTGAAGGAGCGAGATGCTCTCTTGCACTCTCATCCGTACATAACAAGGTACACCCGGCGCATCTGGTATTGTACTGATACAAGCATCTAGCCTCCTTTGAAGACCTCAACTTTGACTGTTGTGGTGGTTATGAGATACGGTCATTTAAGTCTCTGACATTATCCCAGGTTGTATCATTACGCCCCGGGTTAGTGTTACTATTGTGCTGCAGTATTACGGCTTCCCGCCCAAGAGAGTGCAGTAGTCCCCAAAGCTTGATACGGGCGTAGGCCGTTGTGAAGCTGGCTACAGGTATGTCTGAGTTACCGCTTGCCTTTCACACCCATCACAGTTTCTAAGAATCATAAAATCGGGTATCTTTCTTGTCAATACTTTAAAACTTGGGCACCAAGTTTTAAAGTATCGCTAATAAAGGTCCCATTTGTGATTCTTAGAAGTTGTGAGGGGTGGGAAACGCAAGGGGTAACTCAGACATACCTGTTAACATGTTAACTATATATATATATATATATATATATATTAGTGATGTAGGTCACATCCGCATCCGCATCCGCATCCGCGGAACATCCGCACATTTTCTCGCATCCGCATCCGCGTCCGCATCCGCACTTTGGACTGCGGATGTCGTGCGGATGTGGACCGTTGAGATAAAACGTCATTAATAAGCGGAAATTATCAAATTCTACTATATTAATAGAACTAGTTCATTGTGCGCAAAAGTGATGCAAGCGACAAGACGAGAGGCTGTTCTTGTATGAAGTTACTCTCTTGCAACCTACTTAGATCCACGTTACAAAGCTAAGTTATTTTCACCTAGTACATTAGAACGAGTTAAATCATCACTTGGCAAAGCAGTTGAAGAGCTTCAATCTCTTGAATCTGTCGCTTCGCCACCCACCAAAAGAATAAAAGTTTCAGTGACAGAACCAACACCTTCAACAAGCAAATCTATCACAGAATCTGTCTCTCAGTTTCTTGAGTCAAGCAGCAATGACGAGACCTACGCGATGTCAAAAGATGTAGTAAAAATGATCGAGAGCTATCACCAAGAAAAACGCCTGGCTGCATGTGACAATCCTATTAGTTGGTGGAAAAATATGCAGAATATCTATCCATACTTGAGTAAACTTGCAAGGAAACATTTAGCCTGTCCTCCAACAAACGTACCAAGCGAGAGATTATTTAGCAGTGCTGGATTAATATATGATGAAAAGAGAAACAGACTGGCAGCAGAAAAGGCAGAAAAATTAATGTTCCTTAAGCATAACCTTCCTATAATTAAGTTTGAATATTAAACGATGAACATCTTAGTTTACTTTATTTTAATTACTCATTTATAAATATGCCTAATAAAACTTTAAACGTAATATAAATAGTCATCAAGCTAATTAAAGATCTCTTTCTATAAGGGTGGAGGTTGGGGAAAGAGGTCGGTGGGGTGCATTTGAGTTGAGTTCACGTCCCGCATCCTGGTAACACAATTATGGTTTCTAATTGTGGCTGAAACTCAACAAAATATAACGAATTTATTTGCAGACGAATTCACTAATTGATTTCTATATTAGTTAGATGCTTGATATTATTTTATATGTTCAGAGAAAAGTACAGCAATTATTGTACAATTAATCAATTATACTACATTATAGCTACAGCTCTCTATATATAATAACTTATTATATACGTTAAACACAACAAATCTCGAATATATCCTAAAAAACAACGAAAATGTAGACATCCGCATCCGCATCCGCGGATGTTCAAATCAAACATCCTCATCCGCATCCGCATCCGCGGATGTGAAAAAAATGACATCCGCTGCATCACTAATATATATATATAAGCGTTTTTAGAGTCATCTAAAACTGAAAATAACTTGGAGAGAGAGAGATGGGGTGGAAAATAAATTTGAAAAATTAACTGCTCGTGATGGCGAGATCACCCCCGTACTATATAATTCGGTTTTATGGGAATGCCTGTAACACTGACGGGTAGTCAGAAAAGGAAGTATGAAAGAGTTTAGTGACAATCGAAAATAAAATTGGATTTCGGGTACAATTCTCGTAGGTTGAAAGTGAAAGAAAGAGACGCATTAAAATTGGAAAATAATTTTGAAAAAATTAACTGGCCGTGACGGGAGGGCAGCCTTACGATATATATATATATATATATATATATATATATATATATATATATATATATATATATATATATATATGAAGGGATTTACACCCCATGTAAAATAACTTTTAAAAAAATTAACTGTCCGTGACGGGAGATTGGCGGTACAATAAACTTCTGCATTCTATTGATATGTATGGCTAATTCCTCTTACAAATAAAATCGTCTGAAACTGGAAAACAATTTTCAAAAAAATAACAGAAATGTGTGATGTAGCGCTTCATTAAACATTAAAGTTTATGATGTCGAGAGAATGGAAATAAGATTCCATCGACGCTTCGTTTATTATCAAGATTTTAAATCCAGTGTTATCTTTCGGTTCCTGGTGCCTCTAAAACTCGCTGAAGAACAGGTGTTTCAAATTTTATTTTTAAAGGATAATCTTTAATAGGCGTGTGTGTGTGTATGTATATATATATATATATATATATATATATATATATATATATATATATATATATATATATATGTGTGTATATATATATATATATATTATATATATATATATATATATAAAAATATATATATATATATATATATATATATATAATATATATATATATATATATATATATATATATATATATATATAATATATATTAACATCACCTTATTAGTTCACGCATGACGAGAATTAAAACAGCTTACAGTCCGCAATTTTCAAAACGTTGTTTAATATAATTTTGTATATATATATATGTATATATATATATGTATATATTTTCTGTACTAACATGTTGATTATACGTTTCGTATATTATTTTTATTATATATATATTCCCCGTTCGTAATTCTTATGCTATTATTATTTTTTATTTAATTTTTTGTTTATATATACTCCATATGAAATCCAGTTAGCCACCAAGTTTTTAACTCTTCTTGTACTAATTAGTAATTTCTGTAGTAAATGATAAATATTATTTTTCACAAGGTGATTCTGTTATTCTCTGTAAACCGTCTTTTTCCGCTCCCTGTATATTCAGAAATCAGGCATAAATGTGCGATAAAATCCTAGAGATTTGTTTGAGTTATGTAATAAATGGAATTAATGTGAGTTAATGCAATTTGACGTGATTACTAATTATAAATTTTGCGCACACTTCTTGTACTAATTTTTTTATAGTTTTCAGAATTTTTTTAGATGAACTTTTTTCCGGAACTGTACATATATAGGCTTTCTTTTGTTAACCCTTCGATTGCTTCCGACCGAATTGTTCATTCTGACGAATGTCAAACTTTTCACCCACCCTAGACCTACTTTTTAACGGGGATGTGTGTGTATATATATATATATAAACGAGAGAGAGAGAGAGAGCGCGCGCGAGAGGTAGAGAGCGAGAGGGAGAGAGAGAGAGAGAGAGCGAAAGGGATGGAGGGAGAGAGTGCGAGACTGAGAGAGAAAGAGAGAAAGAGCGAGAGAGAGAGAGGGAGGGAGAGGGCAGAGGAAGAGAGAAAGAGAGCGAGAGGGAGACTGGTTACCCATTTATCTACCATTCGTGAAAGGATGTTTACACTCCACCTTAGACCTACAGTTTAACACGGATCATTAGGTTACCGTTGCTACCATTTATCTACCAACCTTGGAAGGACGCGCCGCCACCGGTTCTCGAACCCGACGCATATAATCGTGTGTACGTAATATTTTATGGGCGTATAGGCGGGTGTGTACTTGCCCAAACGAAGTATACATTGTGCCAACTGGCTGATAATGCCCGGAGGCACTGGCTGATTAAGCCAACTGGCTGATTAGGGGCCCATAAGACAGCGGCCGCTCGGCTGAAGTCTTAATATGCGCATGGCTCCTGCCAAGCGAACACCTCTCTTCCTATATCTCCTCCTCCTCTCTCTCTTAGGTTAGGTATACCCCCTTTGGTGGGTGAGGCCGTCCCAGCTTCTTCTCCAAAGAGGTCTCCCCCAGCGGGAGTTCATTGCAACTTGGGGATAACTCCGCCTCCAAGTTGCATAACCCCTTGTTGCTCTTGCAACATTCCCCCCTCCCCATTTGTTGCATAACATCTTACAACATTCCCCCGTGTTGCATAGCCTTATGCAACACATTTGAAATTGCACTGCACTCTCTCCTTTTGCGCCCATGCTACTAGTGTGAAAGGAAAGTGCGTACAATTACAATGTTTGAGAATCTGAAAGGTGCCACTTTGGCACCCTTGGGAATTTTTTTTTATTCAGGTCCAATATCCAAGATGGCCGCCATGAACTCCGTGGTTCTATAAAGGAGTCTTTTGTCCTAAAGAAATTAGTTCTATTTCAAACAAATCTATTGTTATGAATGAATTAGACATTAATTATAATAAAGATTCGGTTGACATTTTCATAACCATTTTGGCTTAGGGAAGCCATCTTGGATTCACCACGGCATGAAAATTGGCAATTATCACATGTGAATTTTCATATTTGTTTACATTATTTCTACGTTTTTTGTGTTGAACGAATTCGTCTATTTTACTATGTTGTCTATTTGTCTATTCTATTGGCCTTTACCACTGCTGATAGTCCTATTTCTCTTTATTTCAGGTGCTGTCTAGAACTTGTTAGAATAGAAGATGCGAGTTTTTAAAATGGCATCATCAGAAGAATGTTTCTTTCCAGACTGTGATAAAACTGGAAATCTATTAACTGGAGGGGAGAAAAGAATTAACAGTATAATTTCTGCAAGCATTTCAAGGCAGGTCATACTACATTTAGAGCTGAGAAAGGACTAAACCAAAATCCAGGCCTCAAAATGCAGTTTCATAAATCATGTGTTTCGTCGTATACTTCGCAAATACATATTCAGAAGGAACGTAAGCGCTTGGGACCAAAAGAACAACAAAAAGAAAATCCAAAAAAGGTCAATTTGATTCGTTTGAATTTCGTAAACATTGCCTTATACTGTATGTGGTGCAGAGTGTTTGCCTAAATATAACAGACATTTGAATCGTTGGAGAAGAGTGGTTCAGTGTCAGACTAAGGAAATGAAAGATGAACTCTTGAAAGTTTGTGACGAGAGAGGAGATTCTACAGCTTAAGCAGTACGCGTTAGAATCTATAGCAGTATATCAGACCTACATGCATCTGATGCACAATACCACTATGACTGTTTCATGCAAGTTACAGGACGTCCGAATATCGCTACTGCTTCTCGTGCTACAAAAAGGGTAGAAGAGGAATGCACGCCTACAGACTTGCCTTTCAGTACATTGTGGATACACTAAACAATGATGCCTCTAGAATATGGAACTCTGTTGAGATCCATGACTTGTACTGTGAACATATACGCTCATCTGATTCTGCTAACAAAAAGCCATGCGTTTCAAAGTCTGAGGAGATTGTGCACAGCCTTGAATCAACTGATCGCAAAGAATGAGCAAAGCTAATGAAAAGAATTGAAGAAAATTTTTGGTACTAGCAGGGCCGCCGAGAGGGCGAGGAAGCCGGGATAAATCCCCGGGGCCCGGACCTTTAGGGAGCCCGGAAAGAGGGGGGATAAAATCGAAAAATATTAATAAAGCAATTGATTAAATAACGGAGAGGAAATATAATTAATGAACATACATTTTATAGAGATTATCATAGTCAAACTGAAACAGATAAAATATTATCTGCGGTCCACCAATGCCCAAGACCGACTGACAGATCTGGGAACCATTGTAATTGAAAGCCAGTTAGCCCGTACTTTAAATTTCATCAGAATCATTTACCACTTTGCTTGAGAGAAGGCAAAGAAAGTACACTTCTAATTATGAAAATCTTGCGGTAAATAATTGTCTTGCCTGCATGGACTGGTACTGCATTTGTAAATTGTATGGTGATAGAATTAATATAATTGATTCGAAAAATAAAATGGTCATTTTCTTCTGAGTTGTTTATTCATACTGTATGTTTTGAATAGTGACTTGGACATATAATCAGTTTGCTTGTTATGTACACAAAAAACATTCATAATAAAATACTGAGTAAACAGGGGGCCCATATACCAATCCTTCCCCGGGGCCCGTGGCAGCTCTCGGCGCCCCTGGGTACTAGTCTTGTTGTGTTGCATGTAAGGGGATTCGCAAGTATGATTTTATTCAGGAAACATTTACCAGAGACACTTAAACTTATACAAGCCAATGATAATGACAGTGACAGAGTTGATCCAAACTATTTCTGAGGAAGTCCAGTCCAAGTCTAAAAAGAAAACACACATACAAGTTGGATGATTTCACGAAGGAAAAGGCTATTCAGGATTGCAGTGAAACACTTCTCAGTTTAATTTCCAATCTTTTGTCTACATGTGAAATTACAAGGAAATCCGTCATTGATTCAGGCAATACAGGCACTGGCATCAAGGAACTTTAATCAGATGACACTAGGCTTGGTACAACAAATTCATTATCATTCCAGATCAAAAAAATCATTGACATTCTCCATGATAATGGCTTCACTTCTACCAATGATGTCAGAAGGTCAGAGGGTCAGAAAATTCAGAAAATTAGCAGCAGTAAAGGCAGCTGAAGTAGATTTCCAATTACAGGGTATTCTGGATGAAGGTGAACAAGTCAGTGCATGATGTGATAACTTTGATTTGAATGTTTTCACGCCAAATGGCATGAGAGAAACCCATTCCATGGCAGTGGAATTTGTTCAACATAGGAATGATGGTTCCAACCGTCCTCTTCTTCCCACAGTAGAAATACCAAGGCTATCCAAAGCTGAAATGCAATCACACAAGCTGTGTTACAGTGTGTCAGCCAAGCGACAAAACTATAGCAAAGGTAGCAACAAGTCCGTGCCCCCGGTAGTGACACTTAATTATGGACCACCCATGAAATGTTGTGCAGAACAAACAACCTTCAAAATGCCCTGGAGAGGGACATGGCTTGGCTTGTTTCTCTTTTGCAGAACCCGAAAGTCGATGACCCAAAGCCAGAGTGGTCTGGTGCAATGGTTGCCTCTTCCAAGGAGAATGACAGCCTCAGGGCCTGCCTGTCACTTTGTCTTTGGACCTCTCATAGATTTACCATCCTCACACCCAGACACGATCCTGACCATTCTGATATTTGTGGAGGAGTCTCTCAACCAGCAATACATCCATCTGTCTGTGGACATACAAGGTGGTAACGTCAATTAAATGATCTGCTCTCAATCGCTGGAAGAATCTTGTGGTCCAACCTGGAGGGATGCATCCAGTGATGGCTTTCATTGGTTGTAACTTGTATTGGCACACTGATGAAGGTAGTAGACTTGAAAATCTTCTTCATGCTGCTTTCAAGGGAGTCGGAAACATGTTTAATGGCAAAGCATGGCCTAAGGTAGTTAGAGGTCTGCGGATGGTCGTGTCAGCTGTACTTCAACCATTTGTGTTGTCAAACAAAACTACTGTAGAAGCTATCCAAGGAGAACTCGAGAAAGTTCAGTTGTCACGCACGGGTCGCCTTTGGGTTGATTGTTTGATTACACGTGCTGTTATCATTCATCTCTACCTCCATGCAGAACGTGAAGGAGACTGGTTGCTCCACATGTATGCACTGAGAAGAATGGTCCCATACTTCTTTTCTGCAGGTCATTGGAACTATTCAAAGTACATTCTCTGGCACACCACTGATATGGCTTCATTTCTACCACAGGATGTCTTGGCTCCGCATGTTTGTCGCCATCGCAGTGGAGTGTGGAATGCAGTATTCCTTGACCAATTGGGAGAACAAACATACATTTTGCCACGAATAAAATGCCAGTTATATTTTTTGTACCAACTTTTAGTCTTTTTAAGCTATAAACATCGGCTCAGAAAAATTTACGTGCAATTTTCGAAGCACTACAAAGAGTAATAAGTCGCATAAGGCGTTTCATGGCGGCCATCTTGGATTTGACCTCATAACAAAAATTCCCTGGGAACATCTTTCAGATTCTTAAAATAGAGGTACTTGACTATATCATTTTATGAAAAAACATTGTATTAGAAGGCACTTTCACACCCAAGCTAGCCGGCAACATGACTATTTTAAGTAGTTGATTACAAGAATGTCTGTAAAGAGACGTAGCCACAAGAAGTTCAAGTGGAAGAGACTTGCTAACATCCTCAAACATGGAGGTGAATCTCTAATCATCTAGCGAAGCATCTCCACTAATAAAATTGGCGATATCGTGAAAATTTATGGAATAATGACCAAGAGGTTGAACAGACATGCTCATTGCTCTGCCCATTGAATGTCGCCTAACTGAACAAATCTTTGAACTTGTGCAGGATATTAACCCAAAATACAGTCAAAATAAACGAGAGCTAGTTGGTAAAAAAAAAAAGTTTCTGAAGAGCAAGATATATCAGGCGCTCGAACGAATAGAGGCGATTAACCATTCGGGATTTTGGTTGATTCGTCTCTATTCGCCCAAATGCCTCATATGGTAGTGGCCACTGTAAAGCCTTGACCGTTAATCCCACCAAAAACAAATGAAAATATAGCTACAAAAAAAACCTCCCATCCTACGTGTAGAATCATTATGGTGTAGGTTACAAAGGATGTATAGTGAAATTCATGAAAGTTATTTAGAAAAACGTGTATTTTTGATACTATTAACGCGGGGGCGAATATACAAAATAATGATTATATAATCTTGCTTTGTACAAATTTGATTTGTAACCTATTATTCCTATATTAGAATACGTTTCCTACAAATGTTTTTCTCTTCACCCAAGAGAGGGTGTATATATATATATATATATATATATATATATATATATATATATATATATACACATGGTGTTTCAGGTCGACCCTAGAAATATATATATTTAAATATATTTCACTTCAAATACCAAATGCAACCTACAAATTCCGCCAATTTCCATATTTCTAGCGTTCACCAATTTCAATGAAATTTGTAGCAAATAATTACTATATATAGAAGCACTGATGGTATTCATTTCGATAAAATATTTTGATAATGAAAAAAATTATCTCTTTTTATTGAAAAATATGTAAAATATGATGTTCCGAATTATTAAGCAAATATTCTATTTACAGATCTAAATGGTGAAAATGGGTAAGAAGGATTTAACACCAACTGAGAATAGAAAAATAGTCAAGTTACTCGCTGAAAATATAAAATCTATTGAAATTGCGAAGCAGTTTGGCAGGGCTTATCGAACTGTAAACAATTTTGTAGCGGAGGGTACCAAACTGAAGCAGCGAAGTGATAAAGGAGCTATAAGAAAAGTGACAAGGCGGCAGATATCTGTAATCAAGCGCAAAGTTGCAAAGCATCCATTGTCCTCAAGTAAAGAGGTTTTTGAGCAGGCTGGTATACATAATGTACCAAGAACATCTCGATGTGGAATCCTCCAAACAATTGGCAAGACGTGTAAACCTACGATTCAGTCACCATTAACACCCAGGTACAAGAAGCAGCGTGTTGAATGGGCGCGTCAATACGTGAAAGCAGATTTTAATACTGTATTGTTAACCGATGAATGAAGAGCAACCCTTCAGGGATCTGATGGTTGGTCAAGAAGATGGATTGCTAAGGGTCAATCTCTACCATGGAATGAGGTTTTCTTTTAGAAAGTTTGTGTAAGACTGGGCATTCGTTTTTACACCATCAGGCACTCTGCATGGGACAGCTACTTCATTGTCTATCAATCCTGCCCAAAACATGACACTACCTCCACCTTGTTGACGTCTTAATGTCGATGGTAGAAATTGGCTCTCAGCAATCCATCTTCTTGACCAAACATCAAGTCCCAATTTTAGCACTTTGACCTTCTTGTCTAAATCCGTTCTGAACGAATTCAACACAAGATCAATTGGATTGTTTACAACCAATTTTATAGATAATGCATGAATGATATATAGGTCACAAAAAAAAATATATATATATATAAAAATAAATTGATAAATAAAAATTGTAAGAAGAGCATCAAATTTATAAGGGGAAACTACCAAAGTTTTAGCACCTTCTTGTCTAAATCCGTTCTGAACGAATTCAAAACAACAGGATCAAGTTGAAAAAGACCTTGACTCATTTTAAGTTATTTGTAAGTTGGATAATAGCAGACTCAAGAATATTTCTATTAACAATGTTGCTAGAGTGAAACAAAACTGAAGCATTATTCCAATCAATGCAGTGGGATAACTCTGACAAATGGACAAAAAGGGCATTGCTTTACAAATTTGTTATAGTCTTACTCGTTTTGAAAAACAGTGTAATCTTCCTCAGTCTTTGGTTAACATAGTTAAAGGCCTTGTCTATAGTGCTGCGAATAGTACTTACGAAGAAAATTTTCCTAAACGTTTTCGCAATAGCCTCTCACAATTAAAAAAAGATGGTGAGCTCCATATTATTAAAGCAGACAAGGCTAACACCATAGTTATTATGGACAAAGTGGACTACATTAGAAAGATGAACGAGCTTCTCCAGGACCCCGCCACACATGGGCGTCCGGAGGGGGGGCAAGAGGGGGCAGTTGCCCTCCCTTGGAAATTTGTGTTTGTCCACGCAACGACTTCTATAATTCTACTGCAGCTCAGTCAGTGTTTCAACATTCAAGGAAATGTCGTTTACTTTACCTTTACTTTACCGAAGTGCCGTGTCGTTGAACTTAGAAGTGTTAAATAAACTATACTGAAAGATATAGTAATCGAATTATTTGCAAAGCTCATTATATTGAGTGTTTTATTTATTTTTTTCTCTCGAAAACCTTTTGGTCAATTTCACTGAAACTTACACGATTATAGTTAATCATAGTATCATATAACATATAAAAAATGGACTTGACTGGTAGAAAAAAAAATGCACTGCGACCACTACGAGTAAAAACCGTCATCTCCCCTTATCATAGCCTGCTATCGGTGCTAAATTTATCTACTTAGTATTACTAAGTACATAAATTTAGCACCGAAAGCAGGCTATGATAAGGGGAGATGACGGTTTTTACTCGTAGTGATCGCAGTGCATTTTTTTTTCTACCTAATAAAGAACTAATAAGAACTAAGAACTAATAAGTTAGTTTTGCCCCACCTTGCGAAAAATCCTGCGGACGCCCCTGCCGCCACATACAGAAAACGTAGGAAGAACCCGCAGGATGACGTCATCAAATCATTCAATAGTGGCTTGAAACGCATTCTCAAAGATCATAAGGACTTATTTCCGCTTTTCACGTCCAGTTCATCTTCTCTTCCCTACCTTTACGGTCTTATTAAAACCCACAAACCTGGCAACCCTATGCGCCCTATTATTAGCTCGGTGGGCTCTGTTACCTATAAACTCTCCAAATGGCTTGTCAAAGTCTTGTCCCTCATTTTCGGAACTATCTCTGATTCACATGTAAAAAATTCCATGGATCTTACTGAAAAATTGAATAATGTACGCACTGAAACCAACGATAGCTTGATCAGTTTCGACGTTTGTTCATTGTTTACAAAAGTGCCGATTGACGATATGCTTGACTTTCTCTCCCGAGAATTACATAAGTACGACCTGCCACTACCTGCACATATCGTTTTGGAACTTATTAAGCTTTGCATCAAAGACTGTAAATTCATTTCAATAGCGAGTATTATCAACAGGTTTTTGGGATGGCCATGGGCAACCCCTTGTCGCCCCCTCCTCTCTAATATTTATATGGAGTTTTTCGAAATTACTTACATTCCGAGAATCCTTGGGGTTGGCATCCCATGGTTGCGGTACGTCAACGATATTTTGTGTATCTGGCCCATGAAGCGTGACCTGGATGACTTCCTCCTTCAGTTAAATGATCAAGTCCCCTCCATTAAGTTTACTTTAGACTTGGAACAAGACAACTCGATCCCGTTTTTGGATGTGCGTGTACATAGGGAAAACCCAGGTTTTAAGTTTAGTATCTATCGGAAAAAAAAAAACAATTTGTCCTACGTACACTTTTATTCTAGACATGACACCCCCATTAAGAAGGCCATATTTTCTTCAGTGTTTCTCCGCGCTCTTAGAATCGCCAGTTCGGAATACATCGATGACGAATTGGAAAAAATCAACGGTATTGGAAGTGATCTGTGCTACCCACCTGCGTTTCTGGAATCTTGTCTTAACAAGGCAAAACGAACCTTCTATCGTGTGCATAATAATACTCGCACTTTGTCAAAGAATATTTTAGTACTTCCATTTTTCCCGGGCTTTTTAGGCAATGCTAATGTACTTAAACTTTTGGATATTAATGTAGTATTTTCATATAACAATATTGTCAAAAATATCATAGTAAAAAATAGCCCTACCAATAATTCAGGCATTATCTATAAAATTGGTTGTAAACAATGTGATTCCTTTTACATTGGACAGACGGAAAAGGATTTGCACACGCGTGTAAAACAACATCAATATTCCGTTAGAACGGGACAGTCGTCCAGTGCCCTTTTTTTCCATTTGTCATAGTTATCCCACTGTATTGATTGGAATAATGCTTCAGTTTTGTTTCACTCTAGCAACATTGTTAATAGGAATATTCTTGAGTCTGCTATTATCCAACTTACAAATAACTTTAACATGAGCCAAGGTCTTTTTCAACTTGATCCTGTTGTTTTGAATTCGTTCAGAACGGATTTAGACAAGAAGGTGCTAAAACTTTGGTAGTTTTCCCTTATAAATCTGTATGCTCCTCTTACAATTTTTATTTTTCAATTTATTTATATATATATATATATTTTTTTTTTTGGTGACCTTTATATCATTCAGGCATTATCTATAAAATTGGTTGTAAACAATCCATTTGATCTTGTGTTGAATTCGTTCAGAACGGATTTAGACAAGAAGGGCAAAGTGCTAAAATTGGTAGTTTTCCTTGCAAATTTGTATGCTCCTCCCACAATTTTTATTTATATATATATATATATATATATATATATATATATATATATATATATTATATATATTAAACACAGACCGTGCATGGAACAAGGAACTCATTTGGGAAATTACATCCACTATAGTTCGAATAAGTAATGATAAATGACAAATACTATAGTTTTTTCTTTTTCATGATGGAAAGCCCAACGTGGGCACCGGGTTACTCGCAAAGAGGCCCCAAAATATAGCTTCCCTCACCAGCTATCTGCAAAGCAGATGGATCTAGCTTTGAGACAGGATCTTTGGGACAGAAACGTTCCTTGTTCCATGCACGGTCTGTGTTTAACATATAAGTTTTTCAGGGGACCATTCTGAGTTTGTGTATATTAAACGGACGTGTTATGTGCTTTGAAAAGTGGACGCTCAATGTCCCGGTTGAGATTTAAGTTTTGTTTTTTGGCTAAAAATACAATAGTTACCCCTTTTTCTTTGATATATTCAATCCGACGTGAATGCAACGAGTTTCTTGCGTATATTGAGGTTCTGAATGTAGTAGGCTAGGTGCAAGCTGTAAACCCTAGATCCTGGCCCAAAGCTGGATTCTATCTGCTTTGCAGATAGCTGGTGAGGGAAGCTATATTTTGGGGCCTCTTTGCGAGTGACCCGGTGCCCACGTTGGGCTTTCCATCATAAAAAAGAAAAAACTATAGTATTTGTCATTTATCATTACTTATTCGAACTTTAGTGGATGTAATTTCCCAGAAGAGTTCCTTGTTCCATGCACGGTCTGTGTTTAACATATAAGTTTCTCAGGGGACCATTCTGAGTTTGTGTGTGTGTGTGTATATATATATATATATATATTAGTGATGTAGCGGATGTCATTTTTTTCGCATCCGCGGATGCGGATGCGGATGCGGATGTCTACATTTTCGTTATTTTTTAGGATATATTCGAGATTTGTTGTGTTTAACGTATATAATAAGTTATTATATAGAGAGAGCTGTAGCTATAGTGTAGTACAATTGATTAATTGTACAATAATTGCTGTACTTTTCTCTGAACATATAAAATAATATAAAGCATCTAACTAATATAGAAATCAATTAGTGAATTCGTCTGCAAATAAATTCGTTATATTTTGTTGAGTTTCAGCCACAATTAGAAACCATAATTGTGTTACCAGGAGCGGGACGTGAACCCAACTCAAATGCACCCCACCGACCTCTTTCCCCAACCTCCACCCTTATAGAAAGAGATCTTTAATTAGCTTGATAACTATTTATATTAAGTTTAAAGTTTTATTAGACATATTTATAAATGAGTAATTAAAATAAAGTAAACTAAGATGTTCATCGTTTAATGTTCAAACTTAATTATAGGAAGGTTATGCTTAAGGAACATTAATTTTTCTGCCTTTCCTGCTACCAGTCTGTTTCTCTTTTCATCATATATTAATCCAGCACTGCTAAATAATCTCTCGCTTGGTACGTTTGTTGGAGGACAGGCTAAATGTTTCCTTGCAAGTTTACTCAAGTATGGATAGATATTCTGCGTATTTTTCCACCAACTAATAGGATTGTCACATGCAGCCAGGCGTTTTTCTTGGTGATAGCTCTCGATCATTTTCACTACATCTTTTGACATCGCGTAGGTCTCGTCATTGCTGCTTGACTCAAGAAACTGAGAGACAGATTCTGTGATAGATTTGCTTGTTGAAGGTGTTGGTTCTGTCACTGAAACTTTTATTCTTTTGGTGGGTGGCGAAGCGACAGATTCAAGAGATTGAAGCTCTTCAACTGCTTTGCCAAGTGATGATTTAACTCGTTCTAATGTACTAGGTGAAAATAACTTAGCTTTGTAACGTGGATCTAAGTAGGTTGCAAGAGAGTAACTTCATACAAGAACAGCCTCTCGTCTTGTCGCTTGCATCACTTTTGCGCACAATGAACTAGTTCTATTAATATAGTAGAATTTGATAATTTCCGCTTATTAATGACGTTTTATCTCAACGGTCCACATCCGCACGACATCCGCAGTCCAAAGTGCGGATGCGGACGCGGATGCGGATGCGAGAAAATGTGCGGATGTTCCGCGGATGCGGATGCGGATGTGACCTACATCACTAATATATATATATATATATATATATATATATATGAATTAATCTATGACAAATCTATGAAAGAATAGCACATCAAGTGGCGAAAATGGTTTCTCAAATCCTCAAAACACGTTTTTAGAGACCTTAGAGACTCCTCTACCCCTACCTAGTTTGTGGAGTTGTACAGAGAAATGCTCAAGGGTGAAGGAGTGGCACCCATTGATTTTCAATTCTACACATATTTTAGAACACAAAACTGCTAAAAAAGCTTATATAACCTTAAATGAAAGGTTCACCACAAAAATGCCATCTGGCTACTCGACTAAATGGGGCGCCTGGGGGCCGCCGGCCCACTCTTAAATTGACAGAGGGAATCAGGCTCCCCCCCCCCCCCCAACTTTTCCAGCGAAGATATTTTGACATTTTAAACTTGAAAAACGAAGAATAAGTAAAAAGTAAGCAAGCATTTACTTTGTGTTTCGGTTATGTAACATATTTCGTAAATTGTAATTTCGTAACTGTAGCACTTTAGCATGTTCACGCAATGTAGTGAATATAAGTATTCTAGTAGTATGTTAATCAGTCCTACTTGGCTCCCCCTCTTGCCCACTGACGTTCCGCCGCCACTGTTCGAATCCTGATGAGAGCATTTTCGTTTCAGACAAAGACCACAACTGCTCATGCGTGTTACTCCATATATACAAGTCATTGTGTGTACGTATTTGGAGCTAAGAGGGCATTACTTTCGCGACCGTTTTCGTACTATATCACTCTTACATTATTCGAGAAAAGATATTTGTCCTTCGTTTAATTATATCATAAGGCTTGACATCCATAGTGGAAAAGAAATGTTTTCGCCCTTATATACGAGAAAAGTTTCCCATGAACGACTGGAAAACTCGCTCCATTCCCAAACGAAGCCCTCCCAAAACTTAGGGATTTTGAGGGAACTTCCTAAAATGTTCCGCTTTACAAATTTGTTATTCCGTTGATGAGTCTTTACAAAATTATGTAAATTGCCGCATAAAGTCGTAAATAGTACTTTAGTAAATTTGCTTAAAGATAAGCTGTACAAGGTCCTAAACACATTGGTAATAATTAATTAATAATTAATTAATTTTGTAATTAAGTTATTAATTAATTTGTAATATATACTTAGAATGAACTTGGTGATTTGAGAAAAAAGGTTTTGCTGTAAGTCATTTTAAGAGATAAGACTTTTATTTCAGACGTTTCTCGTACACCCGGACTTCGTCGTAACCAATGTCGTAACACCGCTTCCCGCTGATCAGCGAAGTTAAGCGACATTGGGTCTGGGTAGTAGTTGGATGGGAGACCGTCCTCCGCGCCCAGATTATGTAGCGACCCGTGGTTCGGATCCCACGTAAAGCAGTATATATATATATATATGATACACACAGACCGTGCATGGAATAAAGAACTCTTCTGGGAAAATTAAATCCACTATCGTCCGAATAAGTAATGGTAAATGACAAACGCTATAGTTTTTTTTCTTTTTCATGATGTTAGCACGACGTGGACGTGCGCAAGGGCAACGGGTCACTCGCAAAGAGGTCGCAAAAATATAGCTTCCCTCACCAGCTATCTGCAAAGCAGATAGGATCCAGCTTTGGGACAGGATCTAGGGTTTAAAGCAGCCTAGCCCCGCTACATTTAGAACTTCAATATAAGCAAAAGACTACGATAGGCGGCAATTTATTGTTATTTGGTATAAAAAATTGCCGCAAATATTTTCTCTATAACTTTGTAAATTTAAATTAATTTAAATAACTTCAAATAATAAATGTAAATACTGAGTAAAATCTGGTTTCCATACATACATACTGTATAATTCACTTGCAAACATAAAACTTGAAGAGTCTAGTTGGCTACTGGCTGTCACATATATATATATACATTTAACTGCAAACACGCAGTATAATTAACGTAAAGAACGACGCTTGTATAGGAGATATTCCGCGCAAGATGAGAGAGAGAGAACGAAACAAATGAAAAAATTAGGTAACCACCCGGGAATCGAACCCGGGATCTTCCGATTATACTGCGTGTTTGCAGTTAAATGTATATAATGTTACGGCATGCGGGAGGTGCCCCCTTGGGGCATTGGTTTCTGCGCGTATGTAGAAGAATTACGGCATTTGAATGAGTGAAGCCCATGGTGTAGTGGTTATCATATCTGACCGGCAATCGGAAGATCCCGGGTTCGATTCCCGGGTGGTTACCTCATTTTTTCATTTGTTTCGTTCTCTCTCTCTCATCTTGCGCGGAATATCTCCTATAGAAGCGTCGTTCTTTACGTTAATTATACTGCGTGTTTGTAGTTAAATGTATATAATGTTACGGCATGCGAGAGGTGCCCCCTTGGGGCATTGGTTTCTGCGCGTATGTAGAAGAATTACGGCATTTGAATGAGTGAGGCCCATGGTGTAGTGGTTATCATATCTGACCGGCAATCGGAAGATCCAGGGTTCGATTCCCGGGTGGTTACCTCATTTTTTCATTTGTTTCGTTCTCTCTCTCTCATCTTGCGCGGAATATCTCCTATACAAGCGTCGTTCTTTACATATACGGGGTGTCAGGAAATGATTGCCCCCCTGTAGAGCAAAAACTAGAAGAGATAGATAAAAACCGGCGAGACCACTTGAAAGAGCGTTAAAATCTGAATAAAAACCATTATATTCTATTCCTGTGATTTTAATTCTTACCATTTTTTTCCCCACAGAAACCATGGCATCATCTATTTTGAACGATTCAGAGAAAAAGCGAGTTCTTGACCGCATTCGAGCTGTCACATTTCGTGAAGCAAAGGAAGCTGGTGCAACTTTCATAACTCGACACTGGGTGGCTGAGAGATTAAAAAGATCAGAAGACTTTGTCAAAAGGAATTGGAATAAGAATCCTGAAGATTGTGAAACAGAATTTCGAGGAGGAAGACCGGAGAAATTATCTCAAGAATCGAAAGACATTGTGCTTGCTGCATCACGGCGCCGAAAGAAGAGCTGCTCTGAGGTAGCGAAAGAGATACTTATCCGTCGTGGTAAGATAGTCAATCGGCAACTTGTGCATCAATTTCGAGTTCGCCAAGGCTTGAGTGCTTGGCATGAAATAGCTAAGCCACGGAAGAGTGATCTTAATATTGAAGATCGGCTATGGTTTTGTGATTATCTTGAGGAATGGACGGAAGACGATTTCCTTCACTTGGTTGTCAGCGATGAATTCTTCGTTTATGTCTCCAGAAAACCAAATTTTCAGAATGATCGGGTTTGGGCAACAACTCCTGATGAAGTCCCAGACGATCAGAAGTATCGAGAAATAGTAAAAAATCCAGCATGTGTGGGTGTTTTCATTATGTTCTCTATTCGGAAGCTCATCTGGGTTATCAAACCAAAAGGAACCAGTTGGGATGGGCCTTATTTTCGAAATGTAATTTTAGCCCAACATGTAATTCCGTTTTTGAAAGACCCCGAGTGTGTTTTGGATGTTGAACAGGCAACCTTTCTTCACGACAAAGCCCCCTGTATGAAAGCACTTGCGACTCAACAACTGCTTAAGGACAATAACATTGATTTTTTCGGAAATAATGAATGGCCTGGCAATTCTCCCGATCTTAATGTCTGTGAACATGTCGGATCCATCATGAAGGATCGGGTGGAGTCCTTAATGCTGGAACAACCCATTCAGAATCGGTATTCAACAGAAATTATGACTGCAAAGATCAACGAAGTCCTTGAAGAAATGAGTCATGATACCGATCTCTTTGAGACACTTCTGGGATCATACCCCCGTCGATTAATGGCCGTCAGAGCTGCAAATGGGGGCAACACCCGATATTAAAACAAGTGTTTTTTATTCAAAATTAAACGCTCTTTCGCGTGGTTTTGTCTGTTTTTTTCTATTCCTTTCAGTTTATTCTGTACAGGGGGGGGGGGGGGGGCAATCATTTCCTGACATCCTTTATATATATTATATATATATATACAGGTTCATTAAAAAAAGACGCAACAGTTTAAATTGCTTATATTTCGTAATATTGTTAACGTACACTCCGGCAGGGGTTCCCAAACTTTTACCACCAAGGACCCCTAAATATTAATTTCGTACGGACATAGACCCCCTACAAAAAAAATTACGAATTCAGTTACAAACTATAGTATATTTCATAAACATAGATAGCTTTTAAATTAATGTAAAATTAAACATTCTACGCTCATTAAACCAGTTTAATAAACACTTACCGAATGTCTAGTGTGAAGGGTGAGGTTGATGGTCATTTAAAAGTGAAGGAATATTCGGTTCCAGATTAGTGAGTTTCAATCTCAAATCGCCATTATTTTCAAGGTCAAGTCGATTTCTCTGCTTGGTTAAGATACTGGTAGCATGACTAAATCCAGCTTCTACCATATATGAACTAGGAAAAGCTAACAAAAAGGTTCAGCAACTTTTTGCAATTTGGGATAGTTTTCTGCAAGTTTTTTATTGCGCCAAAATCCACTAAGACTTTCATTTGAGTAAAGTGATTTAGCTTCAATGTCAACTTTCATTTGGATGATTTCTTCTTGCAGATCAAACTCCAAATCTGTAACATCACTGTTTGTATCAAATGGAGAAATGATCCACTTTGGAACTACCATATTTTCGAGATCCTTGAAACGAGTTTTAAAATCCTCTGTTAAGCTTTCAAGGTGAGCGACATAAACACGTATATCGTCATCTGAAAAGTTTCCTGGAGCTTCCTGCTCTAAAGATGACATATTTGGGAAAAAGTTAAAATTTCGACGAGCCAATGAAGTTTTGTACAGCATTAGCTTTTCTTTAAATCCCAAAATAATGGTACGAGTTTGTATGATAGTTATGTCTTTGCCTTGCAGTTTTTTCTGTGATTCATTGAATTTTGAAAATATATCCCCAAGATAAAAGAGGTGGTTCTTGCATTTCGTTAATGTATCAGCGAGTGATTCATTACGCTCAGACAAGAATTCCACTACTACTTTGAAAAGATCTACAAGTCTTTGCAGACAGTTACCTTTTGATAACCATCTTACCTCTGTATGAAGGAGTAATTGGTGGAACTTTTCGTCATTTTCCAGATGTTGCCAGATGAAAGGTGTACGGCAATTATTAATGTGCGGACAGATTTTGGTATAAGAAAAAAAATTAATGGAAATTTATTTTAATATAGTTAATGTTACTATTTTTCCAAAAGCTTAGAGACCCCCTGGAAGCTTCCTAAAGACCCGTGGGGGTCTGTACAGACCACTTTGGGAATCCCTGAGTCGTACAGGAATGATTTTTGTATTAGTTTACAGCGTTCACCTGGGAGTTTTGTTACCGCTTAGGCCTAGTAGCGTAAGGCGCTAGGCGAACGACTCTTGTAGCCTAAGGTGTAGTAGCGCGTCATTAGTCAGTGTTTAGGAAGATGTACACTTTACAACAACGTGTGTTTATAGTGAAAACGTTTTATGCTACCGGCAGTGCAGTTCAAGTTCAACGTAATTTTTGCAAGAAATTCAACTGCAGGAAAGGTCCGAACAGATCTACGATATATAGGCTAGTTCAAAAGTTTGAAAATACGGCTACTGCAACCAACAATAAGAAAGTCGTTGTGAGTAGGAAGAGAACCGCAAGATCAGTGAATAACGTTAAACGTGGAAAGGAGGCAGTTACGCGAAGTCCTCAGAAATCTGTTAACCGTCTCTCTCAACAATTGGAAATATCCCGTTCATCGACCAACAGGATATTAAAGAAAGATCTGGGCATGTTTCCGTATAAACTTCAAATGCATCAGACGCTCACTGAGCGAGCGAAAGCTGTTAGAAATTATTTTTGTGCTTCATTTCTGCAATTCTTGGAAAGAAACCCTGCGGTTCTAGAAAACATCTGGTTTACTGACGAGGCGCATTTTTACCTCAAAGGTTATGTAAACAAGCAAAATATGCGAATATGGGCATCAGAAAATCCCAACACAATAATGGAGGAGCCATTACACCCGCAAAAATGCACCGCATGGTGCGCTGTTTCAGCTAAAGGAATTGTTGGGCCAATTTTTCTCCACGAGACGGTGCATCGGAACGATACCATCACCTCCTTCAAGAAGACTTTATCCCATTGCTTCAAGGCATGGTTAATAATTTCGAGGAAATGTTTTTCCAACAGGATGGAGCTCGACCCCATGCTTTAAATGCAATTTTGAATACCTTAAATGAATATTTTGACGACCGCGTCATCTCGAATCGCTTCCCTGAACGTTTTGCCTGTGGATGGTCTTGGCCACCATATTCTCCGGATCTCAACCCATGTGATTATTTTTTATGGGGATATCTGAAAGATAATGTTTACAGAAACAGTCCTCTCACAATTAGTGAGCTGCGAGAGGAAATTTCATCTGTTGTCAGCACAATCACTCATGACGTTCTACGCACAGTACTTGCGAACTTTCAACGTCGACTGCAAATGGTTTTGGAGGATGCCGGTGGTTCACACATTGAACATGTTTTTCATTAAATAAAAACTCCCAATTGTACGCTGTAAAGTAATACAAAAATCACTCCTGTATGTTAATCATATTACGAAATATAAGCAATTTAAACTGTTGCGTCTTTTTTGAAATTATATATATATATATATATATATATATATATATATATATATATATATAATATATATATATATATAATATATATATATATAATATATATATATTTTTTTTTTTTTTTTTTATTTAGGCTTTAAAGTTTTAGTTTTAATATTTTAATTTGATTATCTTATTTCTGGCGTACTTGTAAATCATATATATTATTATATATATATATACCGGGTGTTTCAAAAGTCCCTCACTAATTTGATTTTCAATTTTCTTTGCAGCTAATCGACCAACGACGTTCATCTTGTGGTAAACTCTTACTCAGTAGTTGAGAATTGTTTTGAGTCTACGTTTGAAGTTTTGCTCCGTTTTCTTCTGCTACCATGCTGACTCTAGAGCAGAGGTGTAAAATCGCTGCATGGCAGGAGGTTTTCAATCTGTGGTCGAAGTGCAGCGACGATTCCGGGCAGTCTACGGACAGCATTATGCACCGGATAGGAACACCATCGTCGCCACCCACCGGAAGTTTATGGAGACCGGATCCGTAAAGGACAAACCACGATCAGGAAGACCTCGAAGTGGACGGAGTGAGGAGAATGTCGAAACTGTCCGTGAGGCGTTTACTCAGAGTCAAGGAAAGTCCATTCGGCGAGCTGCTGCGGAACTGAACATCAGCGCGACATCTATCCAACGGATTTTGCGGCGTGGTCTCAAGCTGTATCCGTACAAGATCCAGGTGGTTCAGAAGCTGGAACCTCAAGACTACGATTGCCGGGTGGAGATGTGTGAGACCCTGCTGCATCACTACGAAAGAGACCCATCGATCCTGGAGCACATGTGGTTCAGCGACGAAGCTCTCTTCCACCTTTCTGGTCGCGTCAATCGGCACAACACCCGCATCTGGGGGACTCACAATCCTGCGGAGATCCGTGAACATGAAAGGGACACGCCGAAATTGGTCGTCTGGTGTGCCATCTCCTCAGCTGGCTGATTGGTCCGTTCTTCTTCCGGGATCAAGATGGAAATTCCGTGAACGTCAACGGAGACAATTACCTTCGTATGCTTCAGGAGTTCTGCATCCCCCAACTGTCAGCTGTAGCTGACATGCAAGAAGTCATTTTCCAGCAAGACGGTGCCCCTGCTCATTACTCGCGTGAGGTTCGCTCATTTCTGAATAAGCAGTTCCGGATCGGTGGATTGGTCGCCGTGGTCCCATCGAATGGGCTGCTCGCTCGCCTGATCTTACCCCATGCGACTTCTTTTTGTGGGGCTACATTAAGAGCAAAGTGTACGCACAAAGCCGCGAGTCCTCCCCACACTAGAAGAACGGATCAGGAATGCGTGTGCTTCTGTTACTTCCGAAATGTTGTCCAATGTCGGCCAAGAATGCGTAAAACGGTGGCTCGCTTGTTTCGAAAAAGACGGTGCCCACGTTGAGTGTACCAGTGACTTTCCAGTAGACTTATGAAGCCAAGTTTGATGCCACCAAAATTCTCATGAATCGTAGACTCAGCAACCAAATTGTCATTTGGTTCCTCTTGTAATCGCTATTTTAATAAAATTTTAAAAATAATGAGGGACTTTGAAACACTCTGTATATATGTATGTATGTATGTATGTATGTATGTATGTATATATATATATATTATATATATATAATATAATATATATTATGTATGTATGTATGTATGTATGTATGTATGTATGTGTATATATATATATATATATATATATATATATATATATATATATATATATATATATATATATATATATATATATATATATATATATATAATTTACAAGTACGCCAGAAATGAGATAATCAAATTAAAATATTAAAACTAAAACTTTAAAGCCTAAATAAAAATAAATTTTATAACACTGGCCTGCGTTTCAAATATTTTTTTCAAAGGTCAGAGGTTTTTCAACTGATTTAGGATCAGTTTCGCACGCTGAATTCAGAAATGTAATCCATTCTTCTCAATGAGGTCAGGTTTTTTAGATATGCTGGCCGGCCGACTACTGCTGGTGCCTGAAGAGGGATGTGGTGTCTGCCCGGCACAAGCGGAAGTCCCTGAAGAGGCCATTCATCCCTGATTAGCCTATTATAGTGTGCTGTACCCTTCTTGAGATCTATAAGAACAGCCTGTAAAGCCTGTATGTATATACCAGTCGACATATGCTACTACATGTATCGCTCACCTACCAATAAAACGGGAAATGAGAATTTCTAGAAAGTGTTTATATTTCGAAAAGTTGACCTGATTGAGAAAAATGGATGCGATTTTCGGAATCAGCGTGAGAAACTGACCTAAGAACAACAAACATATCCTTGACCTTTAAAATCACGCAGACCAGTGTAATCAAATAATCAAATTAACGTTTTCAAGGCGTTCGCGTGACTTCTTATCAGCTCTCAAAATCTCGTATTAGAAAGTTATAAAGACGCGTTGACTGAAATTTAGAAGTTTTGAGGGTTTTCATTCTTTAAGTTCTTATATAAATTTAATTTTATCTGTTCCAACGACTCATACAATGTGTATATATATGGAGCCTTGGCCAAACGAGTTTCATAACCCGAAATATTTTCTAATACGAGAGATATTAACAAAAATTACCTATAACCTCACTGATGTACTTTGAGTACCGATAATGAATTTAACGACACTTATCAGGATTTGTGAACTTCCTCAGATAGATTTGGTGTTTGTATCATTTGCTATAGTTAAAAATATTTAAAGTACAAAGTGGTATGAAGTATCATGTAAGTTTCATTTGAATTATTCAGGGAGACTTAAAAAGTTGTAGGGTGATAGAAAATTTTTGGCTAAAGCTGTATATGTCGGAATTAATTTTCTTGATGCTGTCTTTTAAAGTAGTAGTATAGGTTCATTTAGGAGACATATACCAGTGTTATCAGGGGGTGAAGGGATGAGGGCAATGCCAGTGCCAAATGGAAATAACCGGATCACTTTAACATATTGCTTTCCAGGAACCTCTCTTTAACATATTGCTTCTCAGTGTATATCACTTTAACATATTGCTTCCCAAAAATAGACATTACGCAACCAGTTACAGTTACATTACGATAGTTTATAATATTTAGAGATTAGCTAGTCGAGAAAATGTAAATGTATGGACAGCTTAACTTATTATGCTTTGCCATTTTTTGTGACTGTAAAATATTTGGATCACCTGAAGATCAGGGCCCCCAGCCTTCTTTAGTTAGGTTGGTAATCTAGGCTAACTAACGAAAATATCACGACCTAACCTAACCAATCGTTAGGTCAACTGTACGCCCTTGACGATTGGTTAGATTAGGTCGTGATATTTTCGTTAGTTAGCCTAGATTACCAACCTCTTTCTAACCAACCAACCTTTCTCTTTTTAACATATTGCTTCCCAGTGTTAATCATTTTAACATATTGCTTCCCAGGAGGGATCACTTTAACATATTGCTTCCCGAATGTTTTGGGAAGCAATATGTTAAAGTGATCCAAGTAACATAACCTAGAACACACAACTTTGGCTGCACGCTGACACATGCATATACGCACACCTAACCTAACCTAGAGAGCGCAACCTCGACAAAAAATAAAATAATGGTGTGACGTCGCACTAAGAAGTTTAGCGGCCACCGTTTGAACAGACCAAAAAAATGAAAGTTATAAGGTATAGGGGGCCATCTAACGCAGCATGGTGATGCAATAAAAAAATAAATATGGTATAGAGACACCAACAACACTTTACTATGCACACCTTCCAAAGTAACAGAAAGACTAATCTTACAAATCACCAACCCACACATACCACTATCGCCTACTCAACATGGATTCAGACCTCACCACTCAACCACGACATTACTCACTAACCTCACTAACCTCACTAACATCACTCTAACATCCACCCACAACAACATCGACACCGCTACAAATAACCGACAAACATACATAAGCAGTATACAAGAATGGCTCACTCACACACAATAGACTCAAAGTAGCGCCCACAAAATCAACCATCACCTTGCTAACAAGCAAACAAAAGAACATCAGATAACTCTACAGCTTACACTAAACAACACCAACATTCCACACAATCACAGGACCAAAATACTTGGGGTCACATACAACACATCATTATCATTTGCAAACCACATTCAGGACATTAAAAACAAATGTACGTCAAGACTTAACACGCTTAGGGTACTAACAGGCACAAACTTTGGACACCAGCAGGAGACAGGAGACAGAGGGTCGTTGTTGTTGTTGTTGTTTAGCCGATCAGCCCACCCTGATCGAGCAAGCCGGCGGCACGCACGTAACCGATCGCCGTCTTCGGAGTGGACCAGAGGTTCAGCGCACTAGTGATGTTGTGTTGTGTTCGTTGTTGTGCTGGAGCGGTACAGTCTGTCATAATGTGTTCAATTGTTTGTGGTGTGTCGTGGCACAGGTGGCAGGTGTCGTCTATGGAGTTGTCTAGTCTGTGTTTATATGTTAGTAAGTTGGGTGATGTCCACATCGGAATCGTGCTAAGTTAACTCGATCCGATCTGCTCAGGCTGATCTCTGACCTGTTAATGGGTGGCGGCTTCGCACCTAGGACCGCATTCGGACCGAGTCGTGTCAGTGCTTTGTGGGTTAGGTGTGTGTGTATGTGTTTTCTGTACTGTGTGATGTCTGTGGGGCGTGGTATGGAATGGAGTATTTGGTTATAATGTCTCTCTGGTGTTACCTTAATGGTGCGAGGTGTTGGTGCATGATTGTACATGTAGTGGCAAGGGTGTTGTGGGTTAGTTGTCGCTGCTGCCATGAATTGTGTTCCCCTCATGTCTAAATGTTCCCTAACTTTCAGTATTTTTGTTTCTGTGTGCAGGTGTTCTATTGGTGTTGTTTGAGTGCATCCTGTAATGATACGAAGTGCGTTGTTTTGTATTGTCTGTAAGGTGTTTATGTGTGTGTTTGAGATAATGGGTGCCCAGCATGGGCTAGCATAGTCCATAACTGAGCGAATATATTGTTTGTATATGAGTGATGTTGTTTCCTGCTGGTGTCCAAAGTTTGTGCCTGTTAGTACCCTAAGCGTGTTAAGTCTTGACGTACATTTGTTTTTAATGTCCTGAATGTGGTTTGCAAAAGATAATGATGTGTTGTATGTGACCCCAAGTATTTTGGTCCTGTGAGTGTGTGGAATGTTGATGTTGTTTAGTGTAAGCTGTGGAATTACCTGGTGTTCTTTTGTGTTGCTTGTAAGCAAGGTGATGGTTGATTTTGTGGGCGCTACTTTGAGTCTATTGTGTGTGAGCCAGTCTTGTATACTGTTTATGTATGTTTGTAGGTTATTTGTAGCGGTGTCGATGTTGTTGTGGGTGGATGTTAGAGTGATGTCATCTGCATATGATGATAAGGTAAGCTTGTTATCTATGGGTGTTGGAATGTCATGCATGTATAAGTTGAAAGTGTTGGTGAGAGAACAGAGCCTTGAGGGACCCCGTTCGGAAAAAGCTTGTTTTTGGATGACTTGCCATTAAATGTGACATGTGAGTATCTTCCTGAAAGATAGTTGCTCAGCCACCTTTTGGTGTTATTGTGCATTTTGTGTTGAGTATTTTGTTTATGAGAGGGAAGCGTGGGATAGCATCAAATGCTTTACTAATGTCTATTGTTGCTAATAGTGTACGTTGAGCTGGTCGTCTGGAGTTGATGCCATCCATGATGTGCTGCGTGAGGTTAGTGAGTAATGTCGTGGTTGAGTGGTGAGGTCTGAATCCATGTTGAGTAGGCGATAGTGGAATGTGTGGGTTGGTGATTTGTAAGATTAGTCTTTCTGTTACTTTGGAAGGTGTGCATAGTAAAGTAATGGGTCTATAGGAAGCTGGTTCTGTTGGATTTTTGTTTGGTTTGAGTAGTGTAATAATTTTACCTTGTTTCCATATGTCAGGAATAATACAGTGTTGGTATGAATATGTGCTGATATTTGTGAGAGCTAGTATTCCTTGTGGGCCCAAGTGTTTAAGGTGTATGTTAGATATGTTGTCTGGTCCAGTAGCCTTCGAATTCTTAATGTTTTTGATGATCTTGGTGGTCTGGTCTGTATTGAAGGGTGTAATGGTCGTGTCGAGTCTGTAGGTTTTCTTGTGTCTGGCTGTTTGTCTGTCTGCGTGTTTCTGGTTGTTGTCTCTGTTTAAGTGACTTATCTTTGCGTAGTGATTAACTAGAATGTTAGCTTGTTGTGTGTATGTTGGGATATTATTTTGGCTGCGACAGATAGCCGCGTGTGAGGTGTGAATGCCGCTGTTAGAGTGGGTAATGCTGTTTATAGTCTTGTATAGCCTGGATGTATCTGTGGAGTGGTTTAGTGTTGTTATGAATTCCCTGAATGTTTCTGTTTGTTTTTCTTTGAGTTTGTTGTTGTTGTTGTTGTTGTTGTTTAGCCGATCAGCCCACCCTGATCGAGCAAGCCGGCGGCACGCAGGTAACCGATCGCCCTCTCCGGAGTGGACCAGAGGTTCAGCGCACTAGTGATGTTGTGTTGTGTTCGTTGTTGTGCTAGAGCGGTACAGTCCGTCATAATGTGTTCAATTGTTTGTGGTGTGTCTTGGCACAGGTGGCAGGTGTCGTCTATGGAGTTGTCTAGTCTGTGTTTATATGTCCGTAAGTTGGGGTGATGTCCACATCGGAATCGTGCTAAGTTAACTCGATCCGATCTGCTCAGGCTGATCTCTGACCTGTTAATGGGTGGCGGCTTCGCACCTAGGACCGCATTCGGACCGAGTCGTGTCAGTGCTTTGTGGGTTAGGTGTGTGTGTATGTGTTTTCTGTACTGTGTGATGTCTGTGGGGCGTGGTATGGAATGGAGTATTTGGTTATAATGTCTCTCTGGTGTTACCTTAATGGTGCGAGGTGTTGGTGCATGATTGTACATGTAGTGGCAAGGGTGTTGTGGGTTAGTTGTCGCTGCTGCCATGAATTGTGTTCCCCTCATGTCTAAATGTTCCCTAACTTTAGTATTTTTGTTTCTGTGTGCAGGTGTTCTATTGGTGTTGTTTGAGTGCATCCTGTAATGATACGAAGTGCGTTGTTTTGTATTGTCTGTAAGGTGTTTATGTGTGTGTTTGAGATAATGGGTGCCCAGCATGGGCTAGCATAGTCCATAACTGAGCGAATATATTGTTTGTATATGAGTGATGTTGTTTCCTGCTGGTGTCCAAAGTTTGTGCCTGTTAGTACCCTAAGCGTGTTAAGTCTTGACGTACATTTGTTTTTAATGTCCTGAATGTGGTTTGCAAAAGATAATGATGTGTTGTATGTGACCCCAAGTATTTTGGTCTGTGAGTGTGTGGAATGTTGATGTTGTTTAGTGTAAGCTGTGGAATTACCTGGTGTTCTTTTGTGTTGCTTGTAAGCAAGGTGATGGTTGATTTTGTGGGCGCTACTTTGAGTCTATTGTGTGTGAGCCAGTCTTGTATACTGTTTATGTATGTTTGTAGGTTATTTGTAGCGGTGTCGATGTTGTTGTGGGTGGATGTTAGAGTGATATCATCTGCATATGATGATAAGGTAAGCTTGTTATCTATGGGTGTTGGAATGTCATGCATGTATAAGTTGAAGAGTGTTGGTGAGAGAACAGAGCCTTGAGGGACCCCGTTCGGAAAAAGCTTGTTTTTGGATGACTTGCCATTAAATGTGACATGTGAGTATCTTCCTGAGAGATAGTTGCTCAG
Organism: Bathynomus jamesi; assembly: GCA_023014485.1. NCBI lineage: Eukaryota > Metazoa > Arthropoda > Malacostraca > Isopoda > Cirolanidae > Bathynomus > Bathynomus jamesi. Next base: position 430,773 of record JAJOZX010000320.1, on the reverse strand, counting down.
CCACCTTTTGGTGTTATTGTGCATGTTTGTGTTGAGTATTTTGTTTATGAGAGGGAAGCGTGGGATAGCATCAAATGCTTTACTAATGTCTATTGTTGCTAATAGTGTACGTTGAGCTGGTCGTCTGGAGTTGATGCCATCCATGATGTGCTGCGTGAGGTTAGTGAGTAATGTCGTGGTTGAGTGGTGAGGTCTGAATCCATGTTGAGTAGGCGATAGTGGATGTGTGGGTTGGTGATTTGTAAGATTAGTCTTTCTGTTACTTTGGAAGGTGTGCATAGTAAAGTAATGGGTCTATAGGAAGCTGGTTCTGTTGGATTTTTGTTTGGTTTGAGTAGTGTAATAATTTTACCTTGTTTCCATATGTCAGGAATAATACAGTGTTGGTATGAATATGTGCTGATATTTGTGAGAGCTAGTATTCCTTGTGGGCCCAAGTGTTTAAGGTGTATGTTAGATATGTTGTCTGGTCCAGTAGCCTTCGAATTCTTAATGTTTTTGATGATCTTGGTGGTCTGGTCTGTATTGAAGGGTGTAATGGTCGTGTCGAGTCTGTAGGTTTTCTTGTGTCTGGCTGTTTGTCTGTCTGCGTGTTTCTGGTTGTTGTCTCTGTTTAAGTGACTTATCTTTGCGTAGTGATTAACTAGAATGTTAGCTTGTTGTGTGTATGTTGGGATATTATTTTGGCTGCGACAGATAGCCGCGTGTGAGGTGTGAATGCCGCTGTTAGAGTGGGTAATGCTGTTTATAGTCTTGTATAGCCTGGATGTATCTGTGGAGTGGTTTAGTGTTGTTATGAATTCCCTGAATGTTTCTGTTTGTTTTTCTTTGAGTTTGTTGTTTATTTCTGTGTTGAGCTGTTGTATCTGCTGTTTTATGGCTTCTGTGTGTGGTGTTTGTGTGTTATTTTGAGGTTGTTACGTTGCCTTATGAGGTGGGCTATTTCTCTAGTGTAATTTGGGTTGTATTTCCTAATGTTGCCCTTGGGTATGTATTTGTTTGCATTATTGATAATCTGATTAAATGTCTTGAGTGTTGTATTGATGTTTATGATGGGTGTGCTGTTTAATGTGGTGAATTGTTCCTCAGTCTGTATTTTGAACTGTTCCCAATCAGCTTTCTTGTAATTTCTGTAAGTGTGCCTAAGGCTGTTGGGGCAGAGTGTAGAATGTGTTGTAATGATGATGGGCAGGTGGTCTGATGACAGTTGTTTTTCTGTTCTCCATTGTGTATGTGTTGCTAGTGAGGGGGAAACAGAACGTTATGTCTGGGGAGGAGTTTGAGTATCCTGCTTGATGTGGTATGTGTGTATGTTCTTCTGTATTGTTAAGAATGAAGAGGCTGTTTAGTTGTGTGGCTATGTTGGCGCCTCTGGTGTTGTTTTGGTTGTGCAGGTACCAACTAGTGTCTTTGGCGTTGAAGTCTCCTCCTAAGATGACAGAGGGTCGTTGTTAATGGTAGTGAATCGGGGTGGTTGGATGTAGGTAGCGGTGTCCCACAGGGTTCAGTGTTAGGCCCATTGCTATTCGTAATTTACATTAACGACATAGATGTAGGATTGACTAGTAACGTGTCAAAATTCGGACGATACTAAAATAGGCGGTAAGGTTGTTAACGAGGACGATAGAAATAGGCTCCAAGACGATGTAAATAGGATTATGGAGTGAACGGATCAGTGGCAGATGCAATTTAACGTAGACAAATGTAAAGTTGTGCATATAGGTTCTCGTAACAATAATTACACGTACACGATGGATGACACAGAGCTAGCGAGCGTTGACGAAGTAGATTTGGGCGTACGCATATCTAAGGATTTAAAAGTTAGGAACCAGTGCCTGGAGTCTTGCGCTAAAGCTAATAGGATGTTAGGCTTCATAGCGCGTAATTTCGGATTTAAATCGAAGAATATTATATTGCCCCTTTACAAGTCCCTAGTCAGGCCTCATTTAGAATATGCCGTTCAGTTTTGGTATTTGCGTGAAGATATTGATAGGTTAGAAAGGGTTCAGCGTCGTGCCACGAAACTAATTCCGTCATTGCGCAACAAGCCGTTTGAAGATAGAATTGAAGAGTTAAACTTGCATTCACTCGAAACTAGGAGATTAAGGGGGGAGCTTATTGAAGTTTTCAAAATCGTTAATAACATCGATAACATAAATTTTGACAAACTGTTCACTTTCAATAATAGCAATACTCGTAATAACGGATTTAAGTTGCGTGGCAGACGTTTCATTTCTAACATCGCTAAAAACGTTTTTACGTTTAAAGTAATTGATAAATGGAATAATCTTCCCGCGTCCGTCGTGAACTCTACCAACGTTAATATGTTTAAGAACCGTTTAGATAGGCTTTTAAAAATATTAACGTTGTTTAATATAATAAAACAATCACCCTTCTCCCTCTCAGCTCCCCCTTTTCCCTCTCAGCCTCCCCCTTTTCCCTCTCAGCCTCCCCTTTTCCCTCTCAGCCTCCCCCTTTTCCCTCTCAGCCTCCTCCTCTTCCCCTCAGCCTCCCCTTTTCCCTCTCAGCCTCCCCCTTTTCACTCTCAGCCTCCCCCTTTTCCCTCTCAGCCTCCCCCTTTACCCTCTCAGCCTCCCCCTTTTCCCTCTCAGCCTCCTCCTTTTTCCTCTCAGCCTCACCCTTTTTTCTCTCAGCCTCACCCTTTTCCCTCTCAGCCTCACCCTTTCATTCTCCCTCGTTAAACTTATTAACGTTGTTTAATATAATAAAACAATTAGCAACAGGAGCTCTGGGGGTGGTGATCGACGATGTGTCCGTTGACGATAATGCCAGCTTGTGACATGCCAGTGTGTGATGCTAGCAAAAAAAAAAAAATTAGACTAACACGATCGTAGATGTAGCTCGTAGCGTAAACTAACCCACTTTTTGTTTTGTTTTACTTTTTTTTTTCTTATCCTCTCCTTACTTGCATGTCTGTGGTTTGTATGGTATGACAATGAGTTAAGACTGTGTTTGCGTGGTTTGTAAGCGTTCTTATTTTACTTCTTTTCATCTTTCACCTCTTTCCTATTCGCTCCGACTATTTTTCTGACTTGTCGGTAGTGGCCGACTGATGATGATGATGAGTCTTTCTTTCTCTTTTTCTGAATGAATTTTAACCCAAGAATGATAGGTTTTGTTACTTACTTAACCCCTTATTCTCCTCTTTTTAACCCCCTCCTCTTTCCTTTCTCTCGGGTTAACCTCAGAGTGGATCTTAGGGTCTTTGTTAGCCTTAGCTTCTGTAGATCTGTAGATATACAAACAATATATTCGCTCAGTTATGGACTATGCTAGCCCATGTTGGGCACCAATTATCTCAGACACACACATAAACACCTTACAGACAATACAAAACAACGCACTTCGTATCATTACAGGATGCACTCAAACAACACCAATAGAACACCTGCACACAGAAAGAAAAATACTGAAAGTTAGGGAACATTTAGACATGAGGCGAACACAATTCATGGCAGCAGCGACACCTAACCCACAACACCCTTACCACTACATGTACAATCATGCACCGACACCTCGCACCATTAAGGTAACACCAGAGAGACATTGTAACCAAATACTCCATTCCATACCACGCCCCACAGGAAACAGTACAGAAAACACACACACACACACACACACACACACACACACACACACACACACACACCTAACCCACAAAGCACTGACACGACTCGGTCCGAATGCGGTCCTAGGTGCGAAGCCGCCACCCTTTAACAGGTCAGAGATCAGCCTGAGCAGATCGGATCGAGTTAACTTAGTACGATTCCGATGTGGACATCACCCCAACTTACGGACATATAAACACAGACTAGACAACTCCACAGAAGACACCTGCCACCTGTGCCAGATCACACCACAAACAATTGAACACATTATGACAGACTGTACTGCTCTAGCACAACAACGAACACAACACAACATCAATAGTGCGCTGAACCTCTGGTCCACTCCGGAGAGGGCGATCGGTTACCTGCGTGCCGCCGACTTGCTCGATCAGGGTGGGCTGATCGGCTAAACAACAACAACAGCACTGTCTTAGGCACATAATAATAATGATAATGATAATAATAATAATAATAATATAAGGTTTAGGGGGCACTTGATGCAGCAAGAAGACACATGCACATACCCATAGGGTCAATAGAACAGCGACACGCATACACACAACCGATGTTTAAGAAAAACTAACGAAATTAGACACTACTAATAATGACACCGGACTGTAAGCGGAGCCTATACATCATGTCCAGCCAGGAATGGTATAGCGTACTTAAACGTATAATGATAATATAAATATGAACTATTGGGACTACCATCTCAATGGTAAAAAATTTCAGTTATTGATATAAAGTAGAGAGATAAATCGGTAGCACGAAGACACAATTTAAATATGAACTATAGGGACCACCAGCTCAATGGTAAATTTTTCAAAGCTAATATAAAGTATATGGGCCACTGGCAGTAATGACCTAGACACATTAAAAATAATACTAATATTCACCCTTGAGCACTTCCGGGGTGCTTTGAGCGCTTACATGCAGTAACCACCAACCACCGACAAAGCTTCTATTTATTTAATTTTAACACTGAACACTTTGTTTAATACTAAGCCTTTGAAAATAAATTATTCACAAATAATCTACAAGCATACAAAAAATTCGAGAACTGAGTTTAGTACACACCATTACACGATCAAAAGCAAAAGCCAAACGGATGTGTCGGGATAATTTAGTGAGGAGCGGGTTTACAGATCTATTCTCTCCACATACAAATATATATAATATATATATATATATATACACAGTATATGTATATATATATATATATATATGATACACACAGACCGTGCATGGAACAAGGAACTCTTCTGGGATAATTAAATCCATTATAGTCCGAATAAGTAATGGTAAATGGCAAATACCATAGTTTTTTCTTTTTCATGATGCAAGCCCGACGTGGGCAACGGGAGAGACCCGTTGCCCACGTCGGGCTTGCATCATGAAAAAAAACTATGGTATTTGTCATTTACCATTACTTATTCGGACTATAGTGGATTTCATTATCCCAGAAGAGTTCCTTGTTCCATGCACGGTCTGTGTGTATCATAAAAAACTCAGGGAACCATTCTCAGTTCATTCCCATCATGAAACGGACATGTTATGTGCCTTGAAAAGTGGACGCTCAATTCTGCCAGTTGAGGTTTAAGTTTTGGTTTTGGCTAAAAATATAATAGTTACCCCTTTTTCTTTGATTTATTCAATCCGACGTGAATGCAACGAGTCTTTTACTTATATTGAGGTTCTAAATGTAGTGGGGCTAGGCTGCTTTAAACCCTAGATCCATGTCCCAAAGCTGGATCCTGTCTGCTTTGCAGATAGCTGGTGAGGGAAGCTATATTTATGGGACCTCTTTGCGAGAGACCCGTTGCCCACGTCGGGCTTGCATCATGAAAAAGAAAAACTATGGTATTTGTCATTTACCATTACTTATTCGGACTATAGTGGATTTAATTATCCCAGAAGAGTTCCTTGTTCCATGCACGGTCTGTGTGTATCATAAAAAACTCAGGGAACCATTCTGAGTTCATTCCCATATATATATATATATATATATATATATATATATATATATATCATTATTTCTATAATCTGAAAAAATTTAAAATCTTATCTTCATAACATGTTATTTTTCTTTTAAAGCTTAAAGGCAATGGTACCTTCTTTCGCGATACTACTCACTGGGCGGTGATCTCTAGGGGCCCTGTCCTTTCTTTTTAAGCTAATTTGTTTTAAAATACCACCGTTTCCTCAATCTCTCTCTCTCTCTCTCTCTCTCTCTCTCTCTCTCTCTCTCTCACACACACACACACACACACACACACACAAGATTGTTAATGATTTAGTACCCATATTCAAACAATCATTCGAATTAAGGAAAGTTCCAACCGACTGGAAATTAGCAAATGTAACAACAGTCTTTAAAATTGGGGATAGGCACAATCCTTGTAATTACCGCACGATCAGTTTAACATCAGTTGTCGGCAAGCTGTTGGAATCCATTATTACAGGACGAATCGGATATCAGTATCACCTCTAATCAAACAATTTAATTTTTGATTCTCAACATGGATTCAGGCGGCATTGATCTTGTCTAACAAACCTGTTAGAATTTTTCCATAATATGTATACTTTATACGACTCAACTAGAGCAATAGGTATAGTGTATCTCGATTTTCAAAAAGCCTTTGACAAAGTCCCTCACGCGAGATTAATGGCTAAAGTTAGAAGATTTGGAATTAATGGGCTCGTTTCCAACTGGATTGAAGATTGGTTAATAGATAGAAAGCAGAGTGGTAATAAATGAGGTGGGTTCGGAGTGGGCCCGGTCACCAGTGAAGTTCCACAGGGTTCCGTTCTGGGTCCTTTACCTTCTATCATCAAAATTAACGATATAGACGTTGGGCTCCTACCAGTGTCGTATTAAGGATTTTTGGGCCCTGGGGCCAAAATATTCTTGGGATCCCTCAACAAGACAAATCTTCGAGTCATGTAAATTAATAAAACCATTTATTTCTAAATCAAATAATGCAAGTTTTACACAAATACCAAGTTGCTACAATTACACCAAACCAATGACACAATCACAAGTCAGTAGTATGTACGCAAAAGGAGAGAGTGCAATGCAATTGCAAATGTTGATCAATGTTGCATAAGTTATGCAACAAGGGGGAATGCTGCAAGATGTTATGCAACAAAGGGAGAGGGGTGAATGTTTCAAGATCTTATGCAACAAAGGGGGAGAGGGGAATGTTGCAAGATGTTATGCAACAAATGGGGAGGGGGAATGTTGCAAGAGCAACAAGGGGTTATGCAACTTGGAGGCAGAGTTATCCCCCAAGAGAAAGAGAGGAGAAGGATAGAGAGGAAAAGAGGTGTTCGCCTGGCAGAAGCCAAGCGCATATTAAGACTTCAACCGAGCGGCCGTTGTCTTAATATGTTCCCAATCAGCCAGCTGGCTTAATCCGCCAGTTGGCTTAGAAGGCTGAGCTGTCAGACTGCGCTATTTATTTAACTAAATCATATATTCTGACTTAAACAGCCAGTTGGCTTAGAAAGCGTAAATGGCTTGTTCAGGTACACAGGTTGAGTTGCCAGATAGCGCTATTTATTTAATTAATGCATACATTCTTTACGGTTGGTTTAGAAATCCGTTTTAGAAGCCAACCAATTGATATAATTAAATGCCGTGTACAACCAAAAGAATTAAATAAAACACCATTACATTATTCTGTTTATTTAGACGAATTAATGGAATCAGAAATATATAGAAACTAAATATACAATGGAATATACATGACCAAAAATAATAGCATAAGAAATACGAACGATGAATATATCAAAATAAATATACAATGGAATATATATGATCAAAAATAATAATAGCATAAGAAATACGGACGGTGAATATATAATAAATATACAATGGAATATATATGATCAAAAAATAATAATACCATAAGAAATACGAACGAGAAATATATAAAAATAAAAAACGTTATATTATAACCATCAATATATTAGTACAGGAAAAAAAAATAAATATATATATATATATATTATATATATAAAAGTTATATTAAATAATTAAATATATTGAAAATAATAATATACGAAACGTATAATCAACTGCATATTAGTACAGGAAATATATATATATATAATTAAATAAATAAATATACATCAAAATACTTTATGTTCTACGGGTTATATTAAATAATTAAATATGTTGAAAATAATAATATACGAAACGTATAATCAATTGCATATTAGTACAGGAAATATATATATATACACAATTAAATAAATAAATATACATCAAAATATTTCATGTTCTACGGCGCAAAACGCTAAACTCACACGTAATCGAGTCTACATTCACATCGTTATTACTTTGTACTACACGGTAAAACCGTCCAAGCAACACTTCACCGTTTAAGTTATACTCGACATAAATGGTTTTCATATCGTTCAATACTATTTTTGTGCCCACTTTACATTCGGTTGGCAAGTTATCTTCGAATATGGCTAGAATACAATCAAAAGCACGCACAAAGAGGACATCATTAACCACATCATTATTAAATACAAGTTTATAAACACGCCTTTCCAATCGAGGATTTTTCTTACCGTCCTGAGCTTTTCAATCGTGAACTCTTCTTCACTCTGCATAGCGGCAATTGAAATAATCTTCCAAGTCGTAGCGACAGCTATTTATTATATAGAGGTACAGCTCTTTAGGGTGAACAGTGTAGGCAAGCTCTGCCCTGTACCGCTCAAGTGCTTTGTACCAAAGTTCGGGATATTTTGAAGAATCTAAACCTTTTAAATATGCATCCAACTCTAGACCATTCTCGCCTTGTTCATTCCTATATTCGATAAATCCGTCGAGCAGAGCGGTGTATGCGTATTCAAGAACCTTGTCAAAATAAATCATATCCGTAACACAAGCGTCTAATATAGACTTCAGCTTGCGGCATCCGACGATTTCAAACATTCTGTCGAGGATGAAACGATTTCGCGTAGGGACAAGAACGTTATTATCAGATGCATTCTTCCACATCAGGCGTATATCAATGCATGGCTGTTCGTTATTCATACACAACGTGCAAACAACGGCATATGAGGGGGCATCACTAATCTGCTCTCTTCTTGTACCTACACCTGCAGGTATTTTATAACGGTCCTCTCCCCACTTCTCAACTATCACGAAGACTCTATTCCTCTCCTCAACACTTAAATAAATAAAATTACGTTTACCAGAATTTGCTTGCCTTTATTAGTGTAAAAACGTTTAAAGAAACAACTTTAACCTTGCACCTGCGAACCTGAAAAAAGTAAATAAGTTATACTGGACTCACCAATCCAGGCCCAAACCTAAATAACAATAAACAAATAAACCTGAAAATCTGAAATTTAAATTTAACAAAAGGAAACCAATAAATAAGCCTGACACATGGAAACAAAACAACTACAGCTTGTAAGCTGTTGATAAACTATTGAGCTTATCACAGGTCTTTGTTATAGTTTTTGACTAAACCTAGTTAGAATCAGTTAGAATTAACAAAATAAACTTTAAATATACTGTAACACTAAATTGACTAAATTGACTTAAAACTTTAAAACTTTGAAACTTTGAAATCTTTGAAAGCACTGAACACTGGCAAGCCAGGACCAAATCTGACAACCGAAAAACTGGAATGCCCAAATTTCCCGGTTTGTTAGAAAATCTGATGTTACGCGTTTCCATTTTATGGTTTAATATTTCTAGTGAAATATGACGTTTTATATTTTTTAAAGAAATTTAGAAATTGATGAGACGAAATATTTTGAATATTACTTCATATTTTAAATAATACTAACACCTTCAAATCGTTTCAAGTACATAGTTAATGGTGCCGGTTTCACTCCTGAACACGCGCAATGACTTCGTCACGGAGACATCGTACTAGGCGTTGAGAAGGCTTCTCAAAGGAAGTTCCATCGTATTCGCACGTCCACTCGGTTCAAGCTCTGAGATGACTATGAGCCACAGGTGGACGGATCGGCTCGACGGGAGGAGTGAGTCACGCTGATGAAACGTGTACGGGTTTGTTCGAACTCGTGTGTTTCGGAGGGGTGAGGTGCACGGATGAGAGGCTCGCTGGGGGAGGCAAATCACACCATAAACTGATGAAGCGTGTACAGGCTTGTTCGAACACTTGTGCCCTTGGACAAATAGAATTTTCCGCTACATGAAGCAATACCGGCTTTAATGTTTTATCACTCACCAGACGTTCATTTCCACAAACTAAACATCTTCACAATCCGGTGCACTATTTGAGAGAAACATATGCCCACATTTGTCCTTTTTGTTCAACAAGCGATACTCATCTCTAAAGTCTGTTAAAAACTCACACAGCCCATTAGCCACAACTTCACTACAAACCTCATGATATATATTAATATAGTGGTAAAAATACTTAAGATTCTCCATGATGACAAGATTTACATTCTCAACCGTAGGATACGAGTAGTCGGTATGATGTAACATGATATAATATCGATTGTCACACCACTCATCAACAAGACTCGCTATCCATAACCGTTGCTTATCTTCTGAACGTGTTGCTTCTTCTACTTCGCGGTATACCTTTGGGTTAACCATTGGTTAGCTTCCGCCCGAATTGTTCATTCTGACGAAGGTCAAGCTTTTCACTCCACCTTAGACCTACAGTTTAACGTGGAATCCGAACCACGCCCCATCAGCAGCCCAGCATCGTAACCACTAGGCCACCTAGGGTACCCATTTATCTACCAACCACTTTATTGTGTGAAAGGATGAACAGCTGGGTTTTGCTGCGCGCCGGCTGCCGTCGGGTCTCGAACCGGGGCCGATAGTTTCGTAGTCAACATACTTCAATACATCGTTTGTACTACGAAATCGTACAATGCCCTCGCCAGAATACCCGTAGAGTATTTGAACATCTTGGTTCTTCGCACGGCTCAATGTAGCCTTAAAAGTATTAAAGGAGGGGGGAATAGGGAGTTTTTCAGTATCAACCACATCTTGGCACTTTGCCGAATACCACTTCATAAACGTTGAACACGCAATATTAAAGGTAGCCATTACTATTTTGCTTCTACGCGGGAGAATACACGTCTGAGCTCAAGGGTATGCAGAGGTCAACTGAGCACGCAGGGATAGAGATATGCTCAGGTAGTGGCAAGAGTCACGTTGCCGATCTTACAGTGGGCGAAGCTTGGCTTTATACTGTACACACGCACGCACGCACGCAAAGGAGAAAATGAAACCTTAATTGAAACAAATATACGTGATAAATAAACATATCAATATACATATATATATAAATACAATCAAGTATTAAGGTAGCCAAAGGGCACGGTATCATAGGTACCAGGCACCTGGTAACGTTTCCCATAGGTGCTACGGCATACCTTCATGCCCCTAAGTTCCTTCACACACCCCAGTTTCTGCGCCCGAAATTTGTGCGTCCCCACAGTCAGTTGGGATAGCTGGTCACCCTCATCTTCCAAGCACACTAGTTCCTTCAACGAGTCAAAGGTAACGACTCGAGGGTTCGCATGGTTAAGCGTGATAACTTTAGCCTTCACGATATACTTCGTATCATCCCCTACCCTCACCCGTACCCCATAGGTTTTTGGCCCTGTCGACACAAACGAGTCTGCGTATGCACCATCACCATACTCATCCTTGATCTCGTCAGTTAGCTCTCAGAGGAATTCCCCAATAGCAGGCATGTATTCACCTTCCCTCGCTGTGAATATTACGCTATCTGTGTCAGCGTACAGCACCCTCCGTCCAAGAGAGTGCAATAGTCCCCAAAGTTTGATGCGGGCGTAAGCCGTTGTGAAACTGGCTAGAGGTAAGTTTGTAACCCGTGAGGTATCTGTGGCCAGTTCGGTGATATTGTGCTTTATTATGTAAGTATTACCTACATTCACGATCTCCATAACCTCTTTATCGGGAGCGTTGGCATAATCCCAGACTTCACTATAACTTTTTGCCAAATGGACGTTCCCTTTGCCGGTATTCTGTGCAAATTTCCCCCAAAAACTCTTTAGGCACAATTTTGCACTAAAGCGCTTGCCAGGATTCTTAACAATTTGGGATCGGTCAAGCTGTATACCTTCATGAGCACGGTAACGCTGAATATAAGCCGTTTTTTCATCTTCGGTATCAACCCCTCGCGGATATCCTGATGCTTCTACCTTATCCTTCAAAAAAGCGTTTATATATGGTGTGAAAAGGTTGGGTAGCTTCTGAAACCTCCACACCTCATGTATCTTCAATATTCTATACCCATGGCGAACGGCAAGGGCCAGCTAAGGGCTTGTATATACACCTCTGATCTTACGCTGGTGGGTTGGATGATCACAATCACCGTTGTTCTCTTCTGCGCACTTCACTCACAGGGGAAACATAGCGCTCATTCAAGTTAGCTGAAAACTCCTCGATGTTTGGTATGGTGGGACACACCAGTTTTTCAGGTGCACCTCAGGGGTACGGATTGTTCTTCACCACGTAGGAGTATAAAGAGCAGAAGCCGTAGTAATGGCGTTTCACACCCTCCGTTGGCGGAAAGTATAGCTTGAATGGATCCCAACACCATTGAGGGGTTCCAACACCATTGAACGTTTGATGGTCCTTATTTCTTCACGGTACTGGGCGTCTCTTTCCATCCGTGCATCATACTCATGGCCCCACACGATTTTGTGAGTGAACTGGAAACCTGTAAGTTGATCACAGTTACGGGTCCATGCGAGGCTGTCGGCTGGGGATCTTCCATAAATGTCCCCTGTGACGGCACATTCAGCGCGCGGGCATCCATGCCACCAGCAGCCGTTAAAGGAATACAGTCTTCTCATCAGTGGCTGGATCCTCACTTAGGCCGTCAACCCAAAAAACACGACCACTGACCTTAACAGGTACTTCACCCGTGTTGCCGGCATGTTTTATGTATACCCCGGCCTTCTGCTGTAGGTGTATGAGCCAGTAAATAGCCCTGTGCCCATAAATGCGGGGGTTGTTTCTGTGAATGATTGCTAAGGTGTCTTTAGGCATGAAGTTATTCTTGAACACTGTAAAACATAATGAGGCGATCGTGGTCGCGACTTGCAGCGGATCGCATTTGAAACGGGTTATGTACATCCTTCTAAAGGCTTGAAAGCATACTCTAAATACACGTACGTCATTCACGCAATAACGTTCACATTCATCGGCTATATTGTATGGATTAGCTTCATTAAAACTGTTGTAGTAGCGGTCAAAATCTTCACGCTCACTATTACTCATGTTGGTGTAGTTAAAGTAATGTTTGGGTGGAGGTAGTCCTACGTAATTCAAAATTTCGTTAGTGAGGAATGTGCAAGGGAAATACCCTTTTGAAACTTCAGCGGCTACGCCCATGACCTTGGGCATCTTTGCTAATTTACAAGGTGTGAACAGCAGGGTGTCTTTAAAGTGTACATTACCTCATATCTGCATCTGTATTAGTTTGTTGCCTCTTTTCAAGGGATCACCTGTAAATATCGCAGAAGACTCGTGTTCAAGCAACTCCTTATAAAGGAACTGTGTGTCAAATTTCGCCCCGTTATGGGCAAGAATATACACCGTCAGTTTTTGAACTTGTCCGGTAATTTGACAATATAGGATACAAAGAGTTTCACAGGGTTGCCGTGTGCATTCGGTTTAAAAATGTTTGTCCGTTTTCCACATTTGTGGCACTCGTTACACTCGAGCTCCATGCACTCATCACAGAGTCTGACTTACGAGCAAATGTGGAATAACCTCTTTCTTTTAGCGTTCATGTAAATTTCTATATCGTAGTACACGGTTATACAAGGGCTATTTTTAGGTTTAGCATCTTTCATATAACATACATGATTCACTCCATCCGCCTTATATTTTTCAGGACATGTAGAACAGTGTATTTCATCGCATTTATGTTTGAAATTTCCCCAATTATCCATCATGTGAAACATAACGCACTTACAAATCCTCATTTTCCTGCAACTGCCATTTGATTTATGGAGTTCAAAGCATTTATTATTGAAAAATGTACGTCTACACACATTACATTCCCTCTTCTCGGGTTCAACTACCTGACTTTCACATTTCGGGCTTTTACACTGCTCACATACGATGTAGCAATCCTTACAATGTTTCACCATATCATCAGCAAACTCGAGACAACCCTTACACAAATCATAATGCCTTCCATATTTTCGACTTTTATCATAACTGCCGTAGAGAGCCCTCATGTTACGGATGGGGAGATACGATGTTTCTGACAATCCTAAAATAAGTAGAGGTCTTGTACGATCTCTCACGCTGCTTTTAAAAACATACACAGTCCTACGACGATCATCCATTCCAAATACGACTATACGTGCATTCATTTCCTGCTCTGCCCTTCTCAGTTCTTCAGGACCCATATTACACTCAAACTCGAGCTTACAATCTGAAGCCAGTTTACGGGCACGCTGCACAACCGTGAGCAGCCAAATTTTTTGCGTCCAAGTATTTAGCACAGTGAACATATGAGCTAAAATTATTGCTGTAAAACCACAATCACGATCGATGTTTAAATGCTTTCTGTAAATAACCGGAGAATTGAAATTAAGAGTATAAGGTGTGGCACTATCACCCGCAACCTGGAATACTCTGTCAATATCTACCATGAAGTTGTTCATATTGAAGGATGTACTACTTTGAGAGGCTTGCATTATACGTCCCAAGAAATATCCTATATCTACAGCAGCCAAACGTCTGAACGGTATTACCACCCAAAAATCGTCCCCCTCATCTGACCCGAACCTGAATGATAACTTCGTTCGGACTTCACGTTCGTCGCGGTTCTGAAGGGCAAACTCCACAATACGTTCAACGCAGTCCGTTGGTATACAAGGATCCAGAGTCACCCCTGACCACATACCGATTTCTAGTGAGGGTAGGGGTGGGGATAGCGGTGCGCACTAACTCGAATGTTATACCATCCTCCAAAGTATGAAAGCTGTTATGGAGGAAGTACCCGGAACTGAACAATGGGGCATATTTGAGGAAGGTACTATTGTGGGGGTTGTGTCGTAAGACGTTGGGGGTTGGGGGCTCTATTACTGGGGGTCTAAGAACCGGAGCAATCCTGGCACGCTTTATACCCGACGTGGAGGGTTTTTCATCATGCTTCGCTTTGAACTGTCGTATGCTACAGGTGTCGCTAGTGAGGGTTCGTCAGAGGGGAAGGGTTCTGTAGCTGCACGGTCATCGGGTTCGGCTGTGATATCGATGATGGGGTGCTGTACATCGTCGTCATTCAAGGTTCTGTAGAAGAAGAAAACAAAATATAAGGAACAGCACTCAAAATTTGTAATATTTTGTAAATGACCCACTTAGGGGTGTCACGTGTTAGAGATGGAATCTGTAGAAAATTCAGGTTCACAAGGCCCTCCCCATGTATGTGGAAAAACTGTATTTATGCTTAAAATCATTAAAGATAAGGGGCAGATGTTCTCAAAATTTGTGCATAAAGTAATATGGTGCTATTCGTCGTATCTGTCAGTGTTCAACCAGTACCAAGATGAATTTTTTGTTCCACAGGGTGTATATGACGTTAATTCATTAAAAGGTAATGAGCATACAGTTATTGTAATTGACGATCTCATGTTGGAAATGGATAAAACGTTTGCCGAGACATTTACAGTAGTCTCCCACCATCTTAACATAAGGGTATTCTTCATCAACCAGAATCTATTTTTCAAAAATAGATACATGCGCGATGTGTCGCTAAATACACAATATCTAGTCTTATACGCACAACGTAGAGATGTGTCACAAATTGGGGTATTAGCCAATCAAATGTTCCCGAATCAGCGTAAGGAGTTTTTGGAGGTTTATAATGAAGCCACAAGCCAGCGTTATGGATATTTGCTTTGTGACTTTCACCAAAAACACGTTTAGGGTGCTTCTAAGAACGAATATATTCCCAAGCGAACCTGAAACTCTGTATATTCCAGAATGACAAATAGGCTGAAGAAATATCGTGAATTAATAAAAATCTATCAACGATTGCCCCGGCACTGCAACAGATGTTTGTTAAAAATATCGACTCTGACTTTTTAAAATGTCTGTGAAATCTGTCTTAATGTTATAAAATGTAATGTGCCAATGAAACCTCTCAGAAGGTCGCTTACGTCGTTACAAGAACATAATACGAGCGCTCGCTCATAAAAGTCAAACTGTGGGTAAAAAAGCGAATTATTGTACAAAGAGGAGGATCATTCCTCCCATCTTATTTTCAGTTTTGGGCCCTTTACTGACTAGATTAATATAATGAAGAAGGTGGTTGTGATTCCGCACGAGGTGTATACTTCATTGCAAAGTTCAAAGATTCCAGACACAGCGAGTTCCTAGCCCTATTAAACAGTGAAAAGTCACCTGATCAGAAAAGGATCTTGTACCAAGAGGCTCTGCAGAAATTTCTTCATGAGTACGAAGATTATAAGAATCCGACAGAGCTCCCCGTGGTTATTAGGCACAGCGCGAGTAGTACTGAGCATGGCGACACAGGACCTGGGTCCGACGTTAGAGATTACCAACCAAAGAACAACGCAACACAACACATCGAGCATGTGTTAAAAATCAGTCTCCCACATACATTGAGGAATAAAGGCTTGTCTTTATAATCTATTGAGTTACGACCCCATCATACAGTGGGCCGATACAGGCGAGGTCATTGTTGAAGGAACAAGGGTACAAGGATCCAACATCGTTGATATTGTTCATGATCTGGTGAGAAAGTGGGACAGACCCTCACCAACAGGATGGAAGCATATTAAAGCAAGACTACAACAAATAAATGTCCCCGAAACATTGATAGGTAATCTGAATAGGTTAAAAGACCTGGATCAAGTCTCGCATATGTCGCAACTGAGAACGCCATCGCCCCCAGCAGCAGCGTCTCTGAAGAAGAGAGAGAAGAGAACAAACGTCCAACCTTATCCACGTGTCTCTAAAATACTCAAGTGGCTAACATATTAAGTAAACGCTATTATGACATTTCTAACCCCGCCTCCTATGGTGGCGTTAATAGACTGTACAGAAGTGTTTACGGTGTAAGGAAAAAAGATGAGCGGTTTTTGCGCGAACAGGATGCTTATACACTTCATAAACCGGTGAGGAAAAGGTTTAAAACGGCCAAGACAACCGCGGATTCGATTGACTCTATTTGGCAAGCGGACTTAACAGACATGCAAAGATATTCAGTGTATAATGAGATGTATTCTCTAGATATCTGAGGTTAATTCCTTTGAAAAATAAATCGCCTGAAACAGTTGCTAAAGCGACCAAAACGTTGATGTTAAAAGAAGATAGGGTTCCTGGCTATTTTTGTACGAATATGGGGAAAGAATTTATAGGCCGCGCTTTTCAGAACATGCTGACAGAGTTTAATATCAGTTACTACACTAGCAGTTCTAGACATAAGGCTTCTTTAGCTGAAAGAGTTCAACGTACAATAAAGGAACGCATGCATCGCTAATTTACACATAAAATACACATACAGATATATAAACGTTCTCGAGTGATTGTCATCATCATACAACTGTTCACACCACCGTACGATTGGCACAACATCTAGCGAAATTTTAGAAAGAGGTGCGCTGCCAGAGGTGAGAAGGGATGGAGCACCGCCACCACCCTCTACACATTTCAAAATCACTGATTATGTAAGGCTATCACGTTCAGGAAATAAATTCGCGAAGGGATTTGAGCAAGGATGGACACGTGAGATTTTTAAAGTTCGTGCTATGAGACCTAAAGGTGAGATAATGATGTATTACGTTAAAGATTTGAATGGGGAAGAGATCGCTGGAGGCTTTTACAGCGAGGAGTTGCAGAAAGTGACATTCAATTTACGAAAAAGTGTGTTTAAAATTGAAAAAAGTTTAGGCAGCAAAGGTTCAGGAAAGAGAAAAATGTACCTGGTTAAATAACTGGGTTACCCAGAAAGTTTCAACACCTATATAAAAGCTGCTGGAATAATGAAGCTTAATTAGTATGCAACATGGCGCCTAGCCACTTCAATGTCACACTTCCATCCACTTCTTCTCTCTCTGTACATCCTAACAACACCCTCGCCAACTTTGTGACAGAAATCCACGGACCCATTGAATTGGAGCGTGATTCGTATGAGGTGGGTTTATGTAAACTCCAGTTAGTCTCCAAATTTTTAACTCTTAAAAATGAGCAAATCATATTTCTGAGCTTTAGAAGAATCGATGAGTGAGAAAAATTAGGCATAACCTTAGACAATACTATGCGTTCAGTCCTGTTCGGTGAGGAACAGTACTATAGCACAAATGTATCGCTATAAGAATCGGGCATTATGATACAGCCATAGACAATGTGACGGGGTTAAACAAGAGTCTTGAAAAGTTGTACCTAATAAACGATTTACTTTTTGAAATCGTAAACATAGACACGCCATGCACATTGAAGTTAAAGTCAACGCTTAGTAGAAATATTAAAGATAAAGAGCTGTTCACAATTGTGGCTGAGGGCCGATATAGCGCAGCTCTGCAAAGAGATACTTTTCACGAGGCACAGCATGACTTGTCCAGCTTAATGTATCAATTGAAGATGGAGAAATTGAGTGAAAGCTCTCCACCTCCAGACATGTGCTATATTTACAGCAATATCGTAGAGCACCAATTTGTTGGTGGGACACCCAGGCCCGCCTGCTGCGCATTGCACACATTCCCAACCATAGAGGGTAAAGTTTGAGCATTACATATGACAAGCCCCATTATGTGAATGCTGCGACTAATCTATTAACCAACATCTCGATATATATAAGAACGATTGAGGGAAAAAATTTCCCATTCGGTGATGAGAGCTTAACAGTGAAACTACACTTTCGCCGTTTATAATGACCCGAAGGCCTTTCACAGTCTATCGAGGAGTGAGATACCAGCGTGGGAGTGGACGTGGATCCATTTTTTCATCCATACTACGCACCGCTGTCCCACTGTTGAAGAGGGGTGCCAGATACCTAGGGCGGAAGGCGTTACAAACAGGTTTTAACGCGGCAGAAGACATAATGGGTGGAACTAAGCCTAAAGAAGCTCTAAAAAACATTTAAAACGTACACTGGACGAAATCATCAAAGATGCAAAGAGAAAAATGAGTAGTGGCGGAAAGAAGAGATCTGCCAGGAAGAGGGGGTTACCATCACGCTGCGCTAAACGTAAAAAGGAAATAAAAAAGAAGTGCTCTAAGCGTATGGAACCTGTGGCTGATAATTTTTTTTAACTGATATAAACTGTAGACACTACTCTCACGAATCATAGGCTGACTAATACTTGTCGAGAGGGGTGGCACTATTTCTGACTCGTCATGGCGCGTTTCATCCATCCGTGTAGTTCACAATGCTGTAAATCGGAACTGTCCCTCTTTGATATGCCCCCACTCAGGTCTCTATTGAGCATAGGGACTTTATTACAATTAACCCATTAAACACAATTAGTTCGCCGAGTGCCCCTATAGAATTCGTGATACCCAGATCAGGCCCTTACTTTTTTGACCCAAGCTGCATGCACATGTACGCTAAACTGCGTATAGCCCATTCAGATGGAACGGACTGCGATGTTAGTTATTCTGCGTACCCTGAAACCAACTTTTTACACTCCATATTCAGCCAGTGTGAGGTGTATTTAAACCAGGTTAACATCTCGGCAGGAACGGCGTATACCACCTAGGAGATCCGACAAAACCCCCACACGAAAAAAAAACCACCGACAAAACCCCCGGCGACAAAACACCCACCGACAAAACACCCACACGAAAAAAAAACACCGACAAAACCCCCGGCGACAAAACACCCACCGAAAAAAACCCCAGCGACAAAACCAGGGACCCCAGCCTTCGTTAGGTAGCCTTATAATCGTTTTTCTTTTTCTTTTTCCTTGTGGGTTTGCAGCATATATATATATATATATGACGATTGGTTAGGTTAAGTCGTAATATTTTCGTTCCATCCATAAACCAAATATCGGACTTACCTAAATGTTGCATACATTCTTCTGTAGCAAACACAATGACTCGATTTCTGGCTTCAATGCCACTATCGTGAATAAGAAAAGGCTTCCTGACGCTTTCTTTGAACATTTCTTCTTACTGTACTTAATTTTCCCATAGCAAGTCTTCCTTCTTGAGTCATGCTTTCCAATGAATCCCCGACAACGCGACTAGTATTTCCTTTGTTTGATTTGGCCTGTTGATAGAGGGATGCACGCACTTTCGCTGCCTCTATTGATCCTTCATCTCTCTCATGATTATGCTCTATACTTGAAAAATTATATCGGTTATTTCTAAATTAGTTGTTATTTTACCGTTACATCCAAACGCTGCTCTTCTAGCACACTCCCACCGCTTTGTATTAGAACTAGTGGATTTTTTAGTATTACATATAGCCATTATAACAGCTTTTCGCCACCTTTATTATTCCGAATGACTTCCATGATGGGTAAAAACGGAAAGAAAATATAATTTGCGGTGAAAATTTCAGAGATACTGCTGCAGTGAAGCTTATTCAGAAACTGAAACTGGAATTTCTCAAAACCTATAACCTAGACTCTGCCACCTTGACCTTGAATTTAAATACACATTATACATTTATTTTTGTGAGTGGGGGTTTTTGTCGCATTACCCTATTTCGGGGGTTTTGTCGGTGGGGTTTTGATCGCCGGGGGTTTTGTCGCCGGGGGTTTTGTCGGTGGCTTTTTTTTCTTGTGGGGTTTTTGTCGTACATTCTACCACCTACGATCCTATCTGGAAAATGTCCTCAACTTTTCAAAAGAAGTGAAGGACACCTTATTAACCGCCGAGAGATATTACCATACTAAAGAAGAAAACGGTATAAAGAATAAATTTGAAAAATTCTAAAAAAAAGATATACGAATGTTTTGGACGTCTTCATACAAATTTCACATTCCAGGAGAAACTGCTTATGAACGGGGTGGATATGAAGTTGAAGCTTACGCGCATGAGTCCTGAGATCTGCATAAATCTGGGGTCTGATCAAGAAGAGGGCGCGAAACCCGTTGTGATTCACATAATGGAGGCGTATTTGCGTGTATGCGGAGTGAAATTAAGTTCGCCAAAACAAATAGAGATTGAGAAAGACTTAATGCATGCCACAGTAAAATACCCAATTAACAGGGTACAGATCAAGCTATACATGGTGCCCGCCGGGTTGGCCTCGAAGCAACTAGAAAACGTTGCTCTTGGAGTCCTACCTAAAAGGATATTAATTGGAATGCAGGACCACGCCTCGACGAATGGAAAATATAAAAAGAGTGCCTTTACATAATTTCGAGAATTTCGGCCTTAAAAATATTACTCTATGCGTAAATGGCATCGCTTTAGGAGGGACTATGATTACGGATTACTCATCAGACGCGGTGTTCCCGCTCTGCACGAGAGCTTATAGTAATCCGGCTCATAATACAGGTGGCTGTGATGAGCTTGGGTTTGGTGTAACGCGGAAAGAATTTGTCGAAGAATTTAACATTTATTCATTTGATATTACGCCTGACTTGTCTGCTGGCGTAAACACGCATTTAAGTCCACAACAGAGTGGGAATATCTCAGTCAGGTTGGAATTTGCCAAGCCTATAGACGCGCCTATAAGTGTGCTAGTTTACCTCGAATCACAGGCACTAATAGAAGTTGATCGTTTCAGGAACGTGGTCACAGACTTTTAAATTGGACGCGAATACATTCCAGAGAGTAATGAAAAGTGCCGTTTCACACGCTCAAAATTAATCGATGTGTTTGCGAAGAATGAAATAGTGAAGTTACCAGCTACAAGAAACTGGTACGGGATTTTCTTTAATACCGACATTGTGGGGGGTGAGAGGATTCATTGGTTTGCAATCTATTTTAAAAATAGAGAAAGAATGTACTATTTTGACTCACTCGGCGCTCAGCCCTGGATTGAATCTGTGGTTGTAAAGTTTATCGCGCAATTACATGTACTGAGATTGTGTGGAACCCGTATCGCTTTCAAGGACATTATAGCGACACGTGCGGGATGTACTCCCTCTCATTTCTCATGCACATGTCACGTGGGGAGGGATTTATAATTTTTTTAAAATTATTCGATTTGTGCAACACTGAAATGAACGATAAAAATGTATGCAGACAGATAAAAAAAGTTCCCATATGTTAGCACCCGGTGTATTGTGTAAAGATGTATATCTATATTGTGTAAAGGCCTATTTGTAGCCATTAAGACTTATTTAATGTTCACTGGTTCCGCTTTGTACATGTTTTCTACCATTTAATAAGTGAAAATACATTGTGTTTTGTTCTTAACCTCAAAAATACTTACATTAGTTCCTCGATGACCTGGTACTCGCTGGACCGGATGTGAGCCAATACCTCGACTTTTGTATTCAGATCGTTGGGTTGGCTGTGCGGAGAAGCATCCATATCATTTATTACCCTTTCATCAAAACGAAAAGTAGCTATAACACGTTCAATTTCCGCATCGGTCCTATAAAGTTAAGTAAAAATAAAGAGCTAAAATAAGAGAAAATGCCACGAATTTAAAAAAAATATAATAAAAAAGAAGATAAATCTTAAAAGTTCTGGTAATTTAAAAGTCCTACTGCGGCGCTGTCTTTATCGAGAAAAATATTATTAAAGCTCCACAATATATATATATATAGTATATATATATATATATATATATATATATATATATGTATATGTATGTACCGTATATGCCGATATAATTACAAAGGAAACAGACAATAATTAAAAACATAATGGGATTAATTTTTCGTTGTAGAAAAATTCAAAATAAAAGGAAATTAGATTACTAATTATAAACGAGAAAAAATACTTCTTTAAATATTATCGAGTAATGTATTATTAAAGCTCCACCATATATATATATATGTATATATATATATATATATATGGCGAAATAACCACGAAGGAAACAGAGAATAATTAAAAATATTTTTCAAAACGAATTTATTGCGGCCTTTTACGGTTAGGTTATATTGTTATAAACGAGAAAGTCCTGGCCGATATATACACACACACACACACACATATATATATATATATATATATATATATATATATATATATATATATATATATATATATATGTCCAGGTTAGGTTATATTATTATAAACGAGAAAGAGTCCTGGGATTAATTTTTTGTTGTAGGAAAACTCAGAATAAAGCTAGGTTAGGCACTTATAAGTTAACACTGAATAAGACGAATTGTCTGTAGGATCTTCCAATGCATCACAATTTTCTGTAACAATCTGCGTAGATAAAAGTTCATCCCGATCTTCAGCGCTGAAAATTAGACGCGTTGCCTGAGCATAAAAATATTGATCTTCAAACAAATCGGGAGAGTCGTACAGCTGGCTCATGGTTGGTATTTCAAAAACACTAAGCAAGAAAAACGATTGAACTGAGGCTCTGAGATGAGCTGCTCCCTTTTATAAAGGGAGTTTGTGACCACCCCACAACACACAAACGCTAGCTTCCTATTAGCTAGCAGTGAATTTTGGGCGGGGCTTGACGCGTAGGCCTGCATAGCGGCCAAACAGAGGTCCTGGGCTCCGCCCACAGGGCTATAATTGGTTGCCCCATGAAATCTGGGGCGTGTCAGATATCCCCATTCGTGGAGAGACCTGAAACGCTTTGCTTTTTGATTTTGTATTCGACCGAGAGAGAGAGAGCGAGTTGAGGCTGGCTTGTGAAACGGTTTATGATGTCGAGAGAATGGAAATAAGATTCCATTTAACCAGGGACTTCGATATACATGGACTGCGCACGCAGACACTTTGGCTTAGAGTGGCGGGCCAGAGGACGCCTAGCCTCGTTTGGTCCAAAATGTGTATACTTTGCAAAAATGGGTAAAACATGTCTAATTATGGTACATAAACATATCGATATATGTTTAACCTGTGTGTGTGTGTGTGTGTGTATTTATATGTATATTCAGATTGCATTGAAAGACGTTTTAGTTGGTACCAACAACTAAATGGTGCTAATTATTATGCCACTGTAAGACAATTCCTTGAGGTGGAAAAAACAATAAGACTCAAAAGTTTAATAAAATTCTCCAACTTCAGTATGTCAGAAATAAAAGATGTGTTTGAAGGGAGCAATTGTGCTAAGGAACAGCAAATAGGTACTGATGCTATGGTACTTCTTGAAAGCATTGAGTTTCAAATTGAATTAGAAAGTGTTTCACCTGACGACACTGCAATTCTATTTTATATTTCTGGGCACATTGCTAGATCAATCAAAAAGACACTAATGAGCTCTTCTTGCTGTCAACTTCTTGTCAAAGATGACACAATTCCTACAGTAAATACTGAGATTCCAACAGAAGGAGTGAGTGAAAGTGATACAACTAAAAAAGAAAGTTTCTTGAATGCAATAAACCGTGGCGGTTTATGTAATCCTTCTGACATAGTGTTTGTAACAGCAGTTCATGCTTATCAGCTTTATCTGCTCATCTTCAAAGATAATTCTTTGAGATCACAAATCTTAGGATTCGAAAATCCTAGAGCAGTTTTTGTTAAAATTTTTGTTGAAAAGATAGCAGAAAATGAAAACAGAAACATTATGTAATATTAAATGTGACAATGGTCATAACTTCAAAAAGTGTGTTGAAAAAGTTTCCCAAAAATATTTAATATTGGTGCAAAAAATTATGTTAGTAAAGTGAACAGCCAAATTCATGCAGAACAGAAAAGAAAGCCGGCTACTAAGGATGATAAACAATCACCAAGTGTAAAAAAGATTGCTAAATTGCAATCTGATAAAATCTAATTACAAATGTAAGTTGCATTTTTTATTAAAATTAGTGATCTTAAATTGTTTTTTGTTAAAATGTTCCGTTTTTGCAATATAGTCAAAATAATAATATTGACATAGGTGTGTCCGGTGACTTAGAAACCCCCCCCCCCTTAAGCAATGTTGAGTGGCTAGAATGTTGTTTTTTGCTATTAGGTATGGTTAAAAACATGGTAGGAGTCCATTATAACACATTTTTTAACTTATTTGCAATCTTTCGATTTTGAACCCTAGGCCTCCTAAGGCCCACCCTAAAATCGCGTGTCGAGTCCATGTATATCGAAGTCCCAGATTTAACCCTTCGATTGCTTCCGACCGAATTGTTCATTCTGACCTTTTCACAAAGACTCGTTTAATTATAGCTATTTAAAACTCGAACTTCTCATGGTTCGTATGCTGACCCGACGCTGACCTGTATAATTTAATGAAACACGCCTTATCTCGAATCTTGGAACCTGGAAATAACTATTAAAGTCACTTATCCGTGAAGGAAAAAGGAAAAATCATCACTGCGCGAAAAGGAAGCGATTTAGCGACATTCGAGGATATATTCGGAATTCGGGTACAATTCGCGTAGGTTTGGTAGAAACGCTAAACTGCGAGTCAAATGCGCGTGAAGTTTAATCTTTATGATGTCTATGACCTCCAAATAAACTCCTACGGAAAGAAGTTAATTTATTGGAATTTTAAATCGCTATTATCTATCGCTCCGGCAAACTCCACAATTTTCAGAACGATGTTTAATATAATATAGTAAGAACAAACCATTCAACCAAGTTATATATATATATATATATATTTTTTTTTTATCCCATAAATATTTATGTCCTTCTATAGTTCAGCTATTTACATCGTTTAATCAGGAAATATTTAGGAAGGTGTTTGCTTATATCACTTTCACCTTTCTTCTTCTCTTCATTTCCCTCCTTAATCATATTTCCTTTCTATTTATTAATTTGTGCTGCACATTTTAATGCTACGTGTACCATTTGAACTGTTTTAATTTGCAGAAGTTACAGATGAAAAAGACAGTAATATTCGATTTAAGTTAGCCGTAGAGTGAGTTAATTAATGCAATTTGCCGTGATTATAAATTTTGTATACGCTTCTTGTACCAATTTTCAGAATTTTTTAGATGAACTTTTTTCCAGAACTGTACATATATGGGCTTTCTTTTGTTTCGTTTGCTTCCGCCCGAATTGTTCATTCTGACGAGTGTTAATCTTTTCGCCCCACCCTAGATCTACTTTTTAACGGGGATATATATATATATATATATATATATATATATATACACGAAAGGCCTTGGAATCGTTTTCTTTTTTCCTTGTGGGTTTGCAGCATATATATATATATATATATAAATATATAATTATATATATATATATATATATATATATATATTAGTGATGTAGCGGATGTCATTTTTTTCACATCCGCGGATGCGGATGCGGATGAGGATGTTTGATTTCAACATCCGCGGATGCGGATGCGGATGTCTACATTTTCGTTATTTTTTAGGATATATTCGAGATTTGTTGTGTTTAACTTACATAATAAGTTATTATATATAGAGAGCTGTAGCTATAATGTAGTATAATTGATTAATTGTACAATAATTGCTGTACTTTTCTCTGAACATATAAAATAATATCAAGCATCTAACTAATATAGAAATCAATTAGTGAATTCGTCTGCAAATAAATTCGTTATATTTTGTTGAGTTTCAGCCACAATTAGAAACCATAATTGTGTTACCAGGATGCGGGACGTGAACTCAACTCAAATGCACCCCACCGACCTCTTTCCCAACCTCCACCCTTATAGAAAGAGATCTTTAATTAGCTTGATGACTATTTATATTACGTTTAAAGTTTTATTAGGCATATTTATAAATGAGTAATTAAAATAAAGTAAACTAAGATGTTCATCGTTTAATATTCAAACTTAATTATAGGAAGGTTATGCTTAAGGAACATTAATTTTTCTGCCTTTTCTGCTGCCAGTCTGTTTCTCTTTTCATCATATATTAATCCAGCACTGCTAAATAATCTTTCGCTTGGTACGTTTGTTGGAGGACAGGCTAAATGTTTCCTTGCAAGTTTACTCAAGTATGGATAGATATTCTGCATATTTTTCCACCAACTAATAGGATTGTCACATGCAGCCAGGCGTTTTTCTTGGTGATAGCTCTCGATCATTTTTACTACATCTTTTGACATCGCGTAGGTCTCGTCATTGCTGCTTGACTCAAGAAACTGAGAGACAGATTCTGTGATAGATTTGCTTGTTGAAGGTGTTGGTTCTGTCACTGAAACTTTTATTCTTTTGGTGGGTGGCGAAGCGACAGATTCAAGAGATTGAAGCTCTTCAACTGCTTTGCCAAGTGGTGATTTAACTCGTTCTAATGTACTAGGTGAAAATAACTTAGCTTTGTAACGTGGATCTAAGTAGGTTGCAAGAGAGTAACTTCATACAAGAACAGCCTCTCGTCTTGTCGCTTGCATCACTTTTGAGCACAATGAACTAGTTCTATTAATATAGTAGAATTTGATAATTTCCGCTTATTAATGACGTTTTATCTCAACGGTCCACATCCGCACGACATCCGCAGTCCAAAGTGCGGATGCGGACGCGGATGCGGACGCGGATGCGGATGCGAGAAAATGTGCGGATGTTCCGCGGATGCGGATGTGACCTACATCACTAATAAATATATATATATATATATATATATATATATATATATATATGAAAATTATTTCACGAAAGTAACACGTGAAAAATATTTATGATGAATAAAACCACGAAGGAAAGGAAACACAAAATGGTGCTCAAGCGCTTTCGTCTAATGACATCCTCAGGAACACTGAAGTACATAAAAGGGTTACAGCCTATATATAGGTTACAGAAAGAAAAAAAAGAAAAGAAATAATATATATATATATATATATATATATATATATATATATATATATATATATATATATATATATATATATATACATACATATCTATATATATATATATATATATATATACGCAATAACCGGAGAAGTAAAAATAAAAATTAAAAATTAAAGGATTATCAGAGAGGCATACAGATTTGTAAGGAAAAAAATATCGATTTTTAGCACAAGATCAAATGAATTATAAAAATACAAATTTATACTGGAAATCGGCCCGGGTTTTAACACTGCCTTTTTTGGTTAAGTTTCGATGTATATAAAAATAAAATGAAAATTAAAAGTTAATAAAGTAGCATACAAGTTTACCAAAGATTTAGCGTTCTACCCTTCTTATCTAAATCTGTTTTGAAGGAATTCAAAACAACAGGATCGAGTTGAAAAAGACCTTTGCTTATGTTGAAGTTATTTGAAAGTTGGATAATGGCAGACTCAAGAATATTTCTATTAACAATGTTGCTAGAGTGGAATAAAACTGAAGCATTATTCCAATCAATACAGTGGGATAACGCTGACTAATGGACAAAAAGGGCACTGGACAACTGTCCTGTTCTAACGGAATATTGATGCTGTTTTATACGTGTGTGCAAATCCTTTCCCATCAGACCTATGTAAAAGGAATCACATTGTTTACACCCAATTTTATAGATAATGCCTGAATTATTGGTAGGGCTATTTTTACAATGATATTATTTTCACAATATTGTTATATGAAAATACCACTTAATATCCAAAAGTTTAAGTACATTAGCAATGCCTAAAAAGCCCGGGAAAAATGAAGTACTAAAATATTTTTTGACAAAGTAAGAGTGTTATTATTGACACGATAGAAAGTTCGTTTTGCCTTGTTGAGACAAGATTCCATAAACGCAGATGGATAACACAGATCACTTCCAATACCGTTGATTTTTTCCAATTCGGCATCGATGTATTCCGGACTGGCGATCCTAAGGGCGCGGAGAAACATGATGAAAAAATGGCCTTCTTAGTGGGGGTGTCATGTCCCGAGTAAAAGTGTACGTAGGACAAATTGTTTGTTGTTTTCCGATAGATACTAAACTTAAAACCTGGGCTTTCCCTATGTACACGCACATTCAAAAATGGGATTGAATTGTCTTGTTCCACTTCTAAAGTAAACTTAATGGAGGGGACTTGATCATTTAACTGAAGGAGGAGTTATCCAGGTCACGATTCATGGGCCAGATACACAAAATATCGTCGACGTACCGCAACCAAGGGATGCCAACCCCAGGATTCTCGGAATGTAAGTAATTTCGAAAAACTCCATATAAATATTGGAGAGGAGGGGCGATAAGGGGTTGCCCATGGCCATCCCAAAAACTTGTTGATAATACTCGTTATTGAAAGTGAATTTACAGTCTTTAATGCAAAGCTTAATAAGATCCAAAACAATGTGTGAAGGTAGTGGCAGGTCATACTTATGTAATTCTTGGGAGAGAAAGTCAAGCATATCGTCAATCGGCACTTTTGTAAACAATGAACAAACGTCAAAACTGATCAATCTATCGTTAGTTTCAGTACGCGCATTATTCAATTTTTCAGTAAGATCCATGGAATTTTTTACATGTGAATCAGAGATAGTTCCGAGAATGGGGGACAAGACTTTGACAAGCCATTTGGAGAGTTTATAAGTAATAGAGCCCACCGAGCTAATAATAGGGCGCATAGGGTTGCCAGGTTTGTGGGTTTTAATAAGACCGTAAAGGTAGGGCAGAGAAGGTGAAGTGGACATGAAAAGCGGAATTAAGTCCTTATGATCTTTGAGAATGCGTTTCAAGCCACTATTAAATGATTTGATGACGTCATCCTGCGGGTTCTTCCTAAGTTTGCTGTATGCGGCAGGGTCCTGGAGAAGCTCGTTCATCTTTCCGATGTAGTCCACTTTGTCCATAATAACTATGGTGTTAGCCTCGTCTGCTTTAGTAATATGGAGCTCCCCATCTTTTTTTAATTGTGAGAGGCTATTGCGAAAACGTTTAGGAAAGTTATCTTCGTAATTACTATTCGCCGCACTATAAACGAGGCCTTTAACTATGTTAAACAAATACTGAGGGAGATTACACTGTTTTTCAAAACACGCGAGACTGTAACAAATTTGTAAAGCCGAAGGTTTTTTAACAATAAAAAAGGACATACCATATCCAAGGGCACTTTTTGCATCGTCACTAATGTTTTCGAAGAAAGGTTCAAAACACACTTGAGCTTGCTTTTTTACTCCACTGACTATTTCGAATGAGACTTAATTTTTCGATCCAAAATATTACGAAGTGAAGTAGTTCTCCGACGCAACTCGTTGTAAATTTCATCAAACAAAGGTTGGATCCACGGTTGGGGAATAACGGTTACAAAATTATGTTTGGCGATGTTTAAATTTTTGAAGGCGGACCACTCATTTTGTCTGGTAACTTCAATATGTTTCTTTAAAATTAATCTGCTGAAGTTGTTGAACGGATGGTCGTCAATTTGTCTGAAGCGAATCGGAAGCAGGGATTTGGGAAGAACTTGCTCCTCTAGACAATTAGTAAGAAACTTTCGTCGGATACGAATTGCATGCCCCTTCATTAATGTAGAAGAAAACACGGACACAAACGGAGACAAGAGAGGGAACAGCAAGCCGAAGGAACGCGTGGTGTTCATTAATGAAAATTATTTCACGAAAGTAACACGTGAAAAATATTTATGATGAATAAAACCACGAAGGAAAGGAAACACAAAATGGTGCTCAAGCGCTTTCGTCTAATGACATCCCAAGAATTACATAAGTATGACCTGCCACTACCTTCACACATTGTTTTAGATCTTATTAAGCTTTGCATCAAAAACTTTAAATTCACTTTCAATAACGAGTATTATCAACAAGTGTTTGGGATGGCCATGGGCAACCCCTTATCGCCCCTCCTCTCCAATATTTATATGGACTTTTTTCAAAATTACTTACATTCCGAGAATCCTGGGGGTTGGCATCCCTTGGTTGCGGTACGTCGACGATATTTTGTGTATCTGGCCCATGAATCGTGACCTGGATAACTTCCTCCTTCAGTTAAATGATCAAGTCCCCTCCATTAAGTTTACTTTAGAAGTGGAACAAGACAATTCAATCCCATTTTTGGATGTGCGTGTACATAGGGAAAGCCCAGGTTTTAAGTTTAGTATCTATCGGAAAAAAAAAAACAATTTGTCCTACGTACACTTTTACTCGGGATATGACACCCCCACTAAGAAGGCCATTTTTTCTTCAATGTTTCTCCGCGCCCTAAGGATCGCCAGTCCGGAATACATCGATGCCGAATTAGAAAAAATCAACGGTATTGGAAGTGATCTGTGTTATCCATCTGCGTTTATGGAATTTTGTCTCAACACGGCAAAACGAACTTTCTCTCGTGTCAATAATAACACTCGTACTTTGTCAAAAAATATTTTAGTACTTCCATTTTTCCCGGGCTTTTTAGGCATTGCTAATGTGCTTAAACTTTTGGATATTAATGTAGTATTTTCATATAACAATATTGTGAAAAATATCATAGTAAAAAATAGCCCTACCAATAATTCAGGCATTATCTATAAAATTGGGTGTAAACAATGTGATTCCTTTTACATAGGTCAGACGGGAAAGGATTTGCAGACACGTATAAAACAGCATCAATATTCCGTTAGAACAGGACAGTTGTCCAGTGCCCTTTTTGTCCATTTGTCAGAGTTATCCCACTGTATTGATTGGAATAATGCTTCAGTTTTATTCCACTCTAGCAACATTGTTAATAGAAATATTCTTGAGTCTGCCATTATCCAACTTTCAAATAACTTCAACATAAGCAAAGGTCTTTTTCAACTCGATCCTGTTGTTTTGAATTCCTTCAAAACAGATTTAGATAAGAAGGGTAGAACGCTAAATCTTTGGTAAACTTGTATGCTACTTTATTAACTTTTAATTTTCATTTTATTTTTATATACATCGAAACTTAACCAAAAAAGGCAGAGTGTTAAAACCCGGGCAGATTTCCAGTATAAATTTGTATTTTTATAATTCATTTGATCTTGTGCTAAAAATCGATATTTTTTTCCTTACAAATCTGTATGCCTCTCTGATAATCCTTTAATTTTTAATTTTTATTTTTACTTCTCCGTTTATTGCATATAAATTATATATATATATATAGATATGTATATATATATATATATATATATATATATATATATATATATATATATATTTTTTTTTTTTTTTTTTTTTTTTTCTTTTCTTTTTTTTCTTTCTGTAACCTATATATAGGCTGTAACCCTTTTATGTACTTCAGTGTTCCTGAGGATGTCATTAGACGAAAGCGCTTGAGCACCATTTTGTGTTTCCTTTCCTTCGTGGTTTTATTCATCATATATATATATATATATAATATATATAATATTAGGTCATCCCATAAGTAATGCGGCATTTTTTTTTTTTTTTTTCCATTTTTATCATTATTTTACGGATAGAAATCAAACAACTCTTTGAAGTTATTTATATTTAAATATGTAAATATTTATTTAAATATAAATAACTTCAAAGAGTTGTTTGATTTCTATCCGTAAAATAATGATAAAAATGGAAAAAAAAATAAAAAAATGTCGCATTACTTATGGGATGACCTAATATATATATAATATATATATATATATATATATATATATATATAATATATATATTACTTTTGTTGGTTTGAACGACGGTTCAGGATCGACCTCCGGTCGACCCCTCTGCAGCATCCCGCCTCATTTGCGGGACTTGGTGAAGGAGGGAATTGCTCTCTGATCGCCTTCTGCCCTCGTAGCCAGCTACTCATAGCTGGTCAGGGACTTTGCACAAGAATCTGTCCAGTTGGTTCTTGAAGTTATTCAGGTTGGTGTGCTGGAGATTCCTCACTTCTTTTGGAAGGACATTGAAAAGCTTTGGGCCCCGTATTCTGAGGGTATTTTCCATCCTCGTTTTCATGGCTCCTTGTCCCACCGCAGCTGGGACCGTACAAAATCTGCTTCTTCTCTCATTCCAGTTTGTTTCTATTTCATTTCTAAAGTTAGGGACAGAGCCCTCAAGTATGTTCCATATGTATAGCTTTGTATAGCTTCAATACTCGCAATGTCTCTTTTTCTGTGTGGGCTTGTGAGTACTGAGCAATACTCAATTATTGGTAGGACTAGACTCTTCCATAGTTTGAGCATGATGTTTGCTTTTCTGTATATATATATATATATATATATATATATATATATATATATACCTTACCTTACAACCTTACAAAGGTTCCGCGCGATGATTTCTCATTTCGCGAAGGTCAAGCTTGTCGCCCCTCCTCTCGAGTTGGCCTGGTGAAGTAGTGAGTTGGATTCTTGCGCTCTCTACCTCACATAGCCAGGTACGCCCGGCTCATCGGGGATTGTTCTGAGCCAGGCGTCTAGTCTTCTTTTGAAGATTTCCACTGCAACTCCCTTCGTGTTTCTTAGGTCTTTGGGCAACTGATTAAACAGTTTTGGTCCTCTCACTACAAAACTATTTTCTTTCAGGGTTAAGGATGTTCCCTGTCTCGCCTTCAATTTGGGAATACGACACAGTCTACCGCTTCTACTTTCCATCGTTGTTTGGGGAGTTATGGGATTCAGAGTAAGATTAGGGACTAGTTTCTCCATTATTTTCCAAGTGTAAATAATGGTGTATCTCTCTCTTCTCCTTTCCAGTGAATATAGGTCTAGTTCTCGTAACCTTTCCCAGTAATTTAGTTCTTTGCACCCATTGATCTTGGCTGTGAAGCTTCTTTGGATCCCCTCCTGCTGTCTAATGTCTTCTCTTTTATATGGGGAAGTTAGGACCGAGCAGTATTCTAATTTGGGTATGATCAGGGTTTTCAGTAGAGGAATCATTACATTAATATCCCTTCGTTTAAAGGTTCTCAATATCTGACCCGTTATTCTCTTTGCTCTGTTTACTGCTATCTTATTTTGTGTTTCAAATTTCGCATCATCTGTCATTGCAACCCCTAAATCTTTTGCTCTGGAATTTCTCTGAATTTCCTGTCCATTTGGGGTATAATATTCCATGCACTTTAGGTCTTCTCTTTTTCCGTACCGTAATAGCTGAAATTTCTCGGTGTTAAACTTCATATTGTTGTCTTCAGTCCACTTGTAGATTTTGTTTATGTCGGTTTGTAGAGATCCTATGTCTTCTGGGTTTCTTATTTTTCTACTGATCTTTGTGTCATCCGCAAATGATGTTACTGTGCTGTCTCTGGTAACGTCCTCATCTATGTCAGTTAGCATGATTATGAAGAGTAGTGGAGCTAATACTGTTCCTTGTGGTACTGAGCTGAGGACCTCTGATTCTGATGAAGATACTCCTTGTACTGTAACGACTTGCCTTCGCTCACTAAGGAAATTATATATCCATTTCCCTACTTTTCCTGTTATTCCCATATATTTCAGTTATGTATTATGATTCCGTGGTCACACTTGTCGAACGCTTTAGCAAAGTCTGTGTATAGTACATCATAGTTTTCATTACTTTCAAGTGAATCAATAATGTTGTTGTAGTGTTCCATTAGTTGTGATAGGCATGATCTGCCTGATCGAAACCCGTGTTGGTTATCATTGAATTTTTTCTGAGTTTCCAAAAAGTCATAGATTTTCTGTCTAACTATTCTTTCAAATATTTTACTGAGATGAGATGTAAGCGACACTGGCCTATAGTTTTTGGCCTGGGATCGATCTCCTCCTTTATATATTGGGACTATGTTCGCGCTCTTCAGGATGCCCGGTATTTCTCCCGTGTCTAATGATC
This sequence comes from Bathynomus jamesi, assembly GCA_023014485.1. NCBI lineage: Eukaryota > Metazoa > Arthropoda > Malacostraca > Isopoda > Cirolanidae > Bathynomus > Bathynomus jamesi. Next base: position 396,485 of record JAJOZX010000320.1, on the reverse strand, counting down.
GTTTCCATATCCAGTATAGGGGCTCAGCGATTGCATTCTCGCAGTTTTTGATCAGTGTGGCATTCCATTTATCCGGTCCTGCCGCTGAGTGTGTTTTTAGTTTCCCTATGGCTTGTGTAATATCATCCGTCGTAAAGTCGAATTCCGTTATACTTTCCCCTTGTGGTTCTTCTTCAAAGAACGCGTTTCTATCGCAAATCAATTCGTCAGTTTTTTGGATACTGAAAGATCTATGGCGTCGAAACCCATGCTGACTACTCTCAATCAAATCTCTACTTTCTAAGTGATCGATGATACGATCCCCCCTAACGATGGATTCCAATAGTTTACCGACAATTGACGTTAAGCTAATTGACCTATAATTGCTAGCTACCGTGCGGTCGCCTTTTTTAAAAATGGGCGTGACGTTAGCTAATTTGAAGTCTTCAGGAATAATCCCCGTTTCGAGTGACTGATTAAAAATCTTCGTTAAGGGGCCTACAATAACATCTTTCAAATCTTTCAAATGTCTGGGATAAAAAGCGTCAGGGCCTGGAGCCTTGCTAACTTTTAGCCTATCGATATAATGTGGAATCTCAGCCTCGTAAACAGTTATTTCATCCAAAATAGTCTCGCTACTAAATGGAACAATGTCGTCCATGTCGGGGACATTATTTACGTCTTCTACGGTAAAAACTGTCGCAAAAAAGTTATTGAAAATACTCGCCATCGCCTGAGCGTCAGAAGCCAAAGCGCCTTTAACATCCATTAGAGGGGCCTATGTTATCTTTAATCGGCTTACGATTATTGACGTATTCATAAAACTTTTTTGGATTATGTTTACTATCCGCAGCTATAAGTATCTCTAAATTACGCTTAGCATTCCTAACTGATCTTTTAACCTGACGTCTAAGCTCGATATATCTATTAAAGTTAGCTGCCGTGCCATTGCGCTTATTAAGTCTATACGCTCTGTTACGCTCGTTTATGAACTCGCCTATTTCCCTAGTCCACCACTTGGGCCTACCATGATTTCTAGCGCGCTTGGGCCTACGAGGAATAAACTTCCTTTCAATATTCATAAAACTTTCTTTAAACGCCTCCCAATGCAAAATTGTGTCATTACCCATAAATAGTTATCCCAGTCCACTACTCTCATTCTATCCGCAAAACTATCAAAATTAGCCCTACGAAAATCAAGGACTTCTATTACGTTACTATCCTTAGTGTTTTCTATCAATAACTTTAACCTAAGAATTTGATGATCACTACATCCTAAACTCTCGCCTACTTTTAAACCTTCGACTATATTTTCGCCGTTCGTCATCACCAAATCTAAAATATTGTCACCGCGCGTTGGTTCGGTAACTATCTGTCGTAAAAAATTATCTTCCATGAAGTCAATCAATCTCAAACCCTCCTCATTACCAGTAAAAGTCTCGTAATTAACATTAGGGCAGTTAAGGTCTCCGACAATTATACTATTCCGATTGTCAATAAAGTTACCAAGAAGTGAGGAAAATCTAGTATCGGTATCGAGAGGTGGAACGGGAGGTCTATAAACAACAACAAAATTAAAACTAATACTACGCTCCTTAACTTCAACGCATATCGCATTAATTGCTGCCGGAAAATCTATCTTAACCTCGATAGCCCTAGGGGAATTACGAATGTACAGCAAAACGCCGCCACCAATCCTATGTAACCTATCATTAGTAAAGATTTTAAAACCCGGCATATCAAGTTCCCACAACAAGTCCCGAGTCACGGTATTTAACCACGTTTCAGTGATAGCAACTATATCGTAGTTGCCGGAACAAATTATCGCCTTAAATTCGTTTAATTTATTTATAATACAGGATTGTATACAAAGTTTTGTCCGATGAATAAACGCTGATATTCTTGTAATTATGAGGTCTATGGCTACTGAAATTCGGTTGATTTATTTAATATATAATTCTCGTGCTTCGAACACTATGCGTAGGCTATGCGTAGGCTAGGCGCTACATAGCGCCTAGCCTACCCAACCGTCAGCCATCATCATTTTCTCTTCATTCATTTCTCGCTGCATTTAACATTTATTGCTTATTTTTAAGCATGGAATTTGAACGAAGAGACGTACGTAAGCTGATTTATTTCTTCTGGAAACGTGGAATGTCACCTGCAATCATAGCAGCAGAGATAAATTCGACACTTGGTGCTGAAACAACAAATGAACGTACATGTCGTCGGTGGGTGGCTCAATTTAAGGAAAACAATTTCAATGTCGATGATAAACCACGTTGTGGTCGACCATCACTGGATTTGAACACAGGTATACAAAACTTTCTGGATACAGAGAAGTATGCTACGACTAGGAGTATTGCATTAGAACTGGGAGTTTGTCACAGAACAATTCAGCAGCATCTTATTCAGATGGGGAAACGTTATTTATCTAATCGATGGATTCCACATTATTTAACTGTTGAACAAAAGGCAAACAGTGAACGAATATGTTTAGAGTTGTTGGAGAAATATGCTGCAAATGATTTCTTGGGACAATTAACTACAATGGACGAAGTTTGGATCTATTGGGGCAATGATGGCAGCTATCACCATATGAGTTGGAGAGGAGATGGTGATATCCCAAATGTGGAAGTTCAACGGACGTTGACCATTCGTAAACATCTGCTCTCGGTATACTGGGACTGCAAGGGTGTTCTCCTTTTGGAGGTATTCCCACGTGGACAAACAATAAATGCTGATATTTACTGTCAGCATTTAGATCGCTTGAAGGTAGCAATTCAGCAAAAACGTCGGCGACTAGTTAATGGGGGATACCACCATCTTCACTACCTCCATGATAACGCGAAGCCTCAAACAGCTGCTAAAACTGTTCAGAAACTGCGCGATCTCGGTTTTACAGTATTGCCACATCCCCCATATTCACCAGACCTCGCACCGTCTGATTTTTACCTTTTCTCCCCACTTAAATCTTCAATTCGTGGTAGGAAGTTCTCATCTGCGGAAGAAATTCACGCTGTTCTAGATGCCTGGATTACCGCTAAACCACGGACATTCTTTGCACATGGTATCAGGAAATTGCCAGGAAGATGGCAAAAATGTATTGCAAATAAAGGCGATTACTTTGAACATCTTTCTACCACTGAAGATTAATTATGTTTGGTTTTATTGAATAAATTTTATTTATCGGACAAAACTTTGTATACAATCCTTCATATCCTTTGTATACAATCTTCGACCTATACAGCTTTCGTACGTTTTCGTCAATTAACCTACCTAGCCTAGCACTACCTATTTCATTAAAATGCACCCCCATCTTTTATAAAAAGGCTAGGATCACTGAATTCTGACCACAGCTTTACGAAGGGTACATTTTCCTCAGCACAAATCTCTCCTAATTTAGTATTAGAAAATACCGTTTTAGACGTAATCCTAAGACCAAAACCGTGCCTAGGGGTAATACCTAGAACTAAAGACCTTTCTGACCTCGCCTTTAGGGACCTAATTAACCCCCTATATCTCTCCAAAAGGTCAGGCACTCTAGGATCGGGCCTATACGAGTCGTTGCCCCCTACCATCGTCACCAACATCGAGTGACGGGAGGCAACGTCAATCCTATCCACTTCGTCTCTAACTTTGTCAACCCTGGCCCCTGGGAGACAGACCCTCCTCCTCTTGGTTGGATGCCGTTCAACGAACTCTGTGTCCATATGGCGCACTAAAGAGTCCCCAGTTAAAATAGTTTCCCCCCTCATTCACGTCCCTTTCCAAATGGGCGAAAGGGTTCGAAACCTCGATAGCGGGGGGAGGATTCCTATCACCTAACGTACGCGCCCTAGCTCCACCTTTAACTTCTCTAAATCCCTCCCCATCTACTAATCTCGGACCAACCTTAACCCCTTCCTCAGCTCTGTCCAACCTTCCCGATAAGCTACCTAAACTAGAAACTAGGTTACGCACCTCACCCTTCAAATTACTAACGTCTTGAACGTTAGTATTAGTTCGGCTTTCGTCAACCGTAGCCCTACCCCTGCCCTCATCAAGCGTTGCAAGTCTTTCCGTTACCTCACGTACACTGCGTTTTATGTCAACTATTTCCTCCCTTAACTTGCAAAAGAAACAAACTGATCTCTCAGTAATCGCCATAGGACCGCCGTTATACCCTTTAAAATCCGAATACCACCGGTTTACCCCACACCTAACACACGACGCTTTCTGCGACGGCATTGCGCAGTTAAAATTAGTTTATAACAGTTACAAGTTTAAGTTAAATTAAGCCGGCACGCTATGAAAACTTCTAAATCGCTAAAAACGACTAATATTCAATTACTTAACTATAACAATGTGAATATAAACACAAGTACATAAAATTCAAACTTTCCAAAAGTAAAATTATTAGCAATATGCAAAAGTAGAAGCAATATCAGAGAGCTCAGGAAATGCGTCCGTTCAGTACAGAGTCTCCCCACTCCACCTTAAACCTACAGTTTAACACGGATCATTAGGTCACCCTGGCTACCTGGCGGAAGGACGCACCGCCGCCGGGTCTCGAGCCCGACGCATATAATCGTAATATTTTATGGGCTTACAGATGGGTGTGTACGTGCCAAAACGAAGTATACACTGTGCCAACTGGCTGATAATGCCTGAAGGCACTGGCTAATTAAGACGACTGGCTGATTAGGAGCACTATAAAACAACGGCCGCTCGGCTGACGTCTTAATATGCGCTTGGCTCCTGTCAAGCGAACACCTCTCCTCCTCTCTCTCCTTCTCCTCTCTCTTAGATTAGGTATACCCCTTTGGGGGGTCAGGCCGTCTCACCTTCTCCCCCAAAGAGGTCTCCCCCAGCAGGAGTTCATTGCAACTTGGGGGATAACTCCGCCTCCAAGTTGCATAACCCATTGTTGCTCTTGCAGCAACCCCCTCCCCCTTTAGGGGGGTGCGATGCAGCAACGGGGGTTGACACTGGCACTGTGGGGTGCCTTACAACAAAGGGGGAGGGGGTTGGCACTGGCACTGGTGCCGACATTTCCTTTGCAACATTGATCAACATTCGCAATTGCATTGCACTCTCTCTTTTTGCGCCCATACTACTCAAGTCCACTACTAATCTACCAAAGTTGGTCACAAAATCATCCACCACCATCCAAACAGCCGTCAGTTTGTGAATTTCCTGTAGTACTCCTAATGGGCGAGTGTCAGCTAAAGCGTTTTGTTTGACAAACAGTACAAAATGCTGAAACTCAAATGGGAAGCTTTCCTCAAAATCATTTGGGTAATGGACTAGCCAGATTTTTTGTTGCTTTTGATGCTTCCTCTGAAGTTAGTTGAGAGATATTGTTGAGCATTCCAAATTTATCATTGATATCATTATAAACATCGGCCCCTAAAACAGCTGGGTCCTGGAGCCTGGCCCCCCCTGGCCCCCCTGGTCCCCCCTTAATACGCCACTGGCTCCTACGTACAATTTCTAAATTTGCAGACGATACCAAATTAGGAAATAGTGTAAGTAATAAGGAGGGCGTAAGAACGCTTCAAAATTACCTTGAAAGGTTGAGCGAATGGTCTGCTACTTGGCAGATACCATTCAACTTGGACAAATATAAGGTAAAGCACATACGTAGATTACAAGAACCCAAAGACCGATTGCTCTCTCTTGAGGAAGAACTTGACTGAGACTGATCTAGAGAAAGACTGAGAAGTTTATATTAGTAATGATCTCAAACACTAGGTTCTATTAAAAGACAGTTCCAATTTAGAAACAAAGATTGTAATGTCTCTTTACATTCACTAGTTAGACCTCAATTTGAGTAGTGTGTGCAGCTTTGGTCTCCGTCCCTTACGAAGGACACAGAAAGGTTCGAAAGGGTACAAGCAAGGGCCACAAAATTGATCCCTTCAATGAGACTGCAAAATTACCACCGAAGATTAGAACGCTTAAATCTGTTTACCTTAGAGACCATTAGGTTGCGCGATCAGCTTATTCAAGTTTTCAAGATGCTCAATAGAATAAAGAGGGTAGATTAAAGGAAATTATTCTCATTTCATGCCAATCCGACAAGAAATAATGGTTTTAACTCTTTCATACCTGATTTTCGTTTCTTTTCATGCCACAAAAAAAACCACTTATGTGATATCTCCAGAAAGACTAAAACCTCATAAAATTTGATGGTTTCATTTGTGACCATACGGCATGAAAGGGTTAAATTGGAACTTAAACCGTTTAGTACCTCCATCTGCAGTAATTTCTTCTATAAAATAGTTAATAGCTAGAACCAATTACCATCGGAAGTTGTTTCAAGCCAAAGTGTAAACATGTTTAAAAATAGGCTGAAAAAAGTTCTGAATACATTCAGGGTTTAAGACTGTCCTCACATATAATACAATTTAAGAAAATAGTATTATAACGTAACCTTGCGGAGTTTGTTTAAACATTTCCTCCTACACTTAATTCTCTCCCCCCATTTTAGAGAGACGTCTCTGGTTGATTGTGCTCCACATAGTATGGTAAATAGGGTGGAGTGAAAAAAACTTTTTTCAGAATTCAGTTTTGTAAGGGCACCCAAAGGTTAGTCTGTGGTACCAATAAGAAATCTGTAAAATATTAGCTACCTGCGACATCAACTTCACCTGCCTCAAGGAGGTCAAAGATTTTGCCTTTCAGATCCCCCAAAAAATTAAGGAAAAATTCAAAGATTTAAGCGTATCTTCCGTTGTATTTATGCTGGGAAGATCATTTTTATTTAATTTAATTTGTCTATTTACGTTCTTTAACTTTTCCCTTATACATTTTTCTCCCATTCCTCAGAAATTTGAAAAATTTGGTATTTCATGGAAAATACTAACAAAACAAGAATTTTTATATCTTTCGTTGAGTTTCTCAATTTTAGTAGATGTTTTAGCACCATTTTAAGGTTTCCATTTGTTTAGATTTTCACAGATTTAAATTATTTCATAATTATATTATTTAGGTTTTGTTTTTTATACTATATTACATTATAATTTATACCTCTTTTTTCAGATTATTTGATTGCTTTAGTAAATTTTTACATTGAATCTGATTCGCTAAAAACATTTAGTCACTAATATAGTCCAATTCTATTCCGACGCACAAAGCAAAATTAGGCATGGCTTCCATGGCCGCGAATGAATCAGCAAAAAGGAAGACAAAAAATACTCAACAGCTTAATCCAATCTTTGGACCACCAAATGATCTCTCACTGATTTATTTACCTTCGTCCGAAGATATACTTCAGTGTTTCTTTTATGTTATGTTAGACAGGAAAGAATTAAGTCAGGAGAAGCTAATCCAAAAAGTTATGATGTTACAGTTGTTGCCCAAAAAGTAAAGACTGTATGAGATCGTGCTTCTATTCCAACTAGCCATTATAAAACCATAACGCAGCGCATCCAAGGTTTGTACGAAAAATATCAAAATGTCTTGAAACAATTCAAAGGACGAAAAGACCAAGTATCCTATCAAGCATTGCTTCACAAATTTAAACTTGACTCACTGAAGCTCTTTGATATATTCTTGTAAATGTGAAGACTTCCTCACATGTGGTTGTGAGAAAGACCGAAAAGTTCCTGTTTTGGAAAGGGATTTCCTTAATGACCAACGAAAGTCTCGAAAAATGATGATTGGATCCGTAGATAAAGTGGTCACCAAAAAGATGGAAAAAAAAGAAAAAGACTACACAATAGTATGAGGAATATACAGCACGGATCTCGAAAGGAATGAAAGAATTTGATACTGCTGCAACTATTTCGTCAAGTTCCAGCGAAACGGACGAAAGCAGTGAGCCGTTTAAACTCACGACAAAGCCATTAATTAATCCCGGACCATCACAAATGAGAATGCGGTTGCCAAAAGTGAGTAGAGAATGCGATCGAAGAGGAATCTCTGACCGTGCTGGGGCAGCTCTTGCTTACTTACTTCTTACTTCAGCTCCCAGGTAGTTAGCCTGTCAGTGGAGCCAGCCTCCTTCGCCACTCCGCCCTGTCCAGCAGCATTCCCGTTTCCCCGAGCTCTTGCATGCTGAGCAAGTCGTATCTTCGCAAGCTCTCCTCCACTTCGTCCCTCCATCTCCTTCTCGGTCACCCCCGCGGTCTTCTGCCATTCCCTGGTCTCCATTCCCAGCACCTCCTCGCAGTTCTCCCCTCCTCCATTCTCTCCAAGTGGCCCAACCATCTCAATTTGGCAGCGTCGATTTTCCTCAAAATCGGCGTTACTTCCACATTCTCAGAATAGTCCTCAGCGGTCTCATTTCTGCCACCTGAATTCTACTTCTATCCGCCATACGCATTTTCCAGTATTCCGACCCATAAATCAGTATTAGTGTTACAACTGTTTCGAAGATTATTTTCTTAGTCTCAAGGGGCTTTTGCATCTGCTGTTTTTCAAGATTCAAAATTAATTACTAGTGAAGATACTTCTTCAGTGATCGACAGAAGCAAGATAAGACGAGAAAGGAGCAAGATTAGAAAAGATCTCTCTGAAGATACCTCAACTTTCAGTTTAAGTGATAATGTTATGGGTCTCTACTTTGATGGAAGAAAAGATCAAACAAACGTTATGATAATGAAAGGTAGTAAGTATCATTCTAGGATTACTATGGAAAAGCATATTGACCTTTTGAAAGAACTAGGCTCATCTTACTTAGGCCACATATCTCCAGAATTGAGCCCAGCAAAAAGCATTTATAAAGGCATTTTGGAGTTCTTGGGATGCAAAAATATTAGTGCTAAAAATATTGTTGCCATTGGCTGTGATGGCGCTGCACGTGACTGTAGTCAGTACTGGAATAAAAGGAGGCATATTTAAAAATTTGGAGCAGAATTTAAACAAACCCTTTCACTGGTTTATTTGTCTCTTTCATTTTAATGAGTTACCATTGAGACATTTGTTAGAACACCTCGATGGGTCCTCCCATGGTCCACAAGAAATGTCAGGACGAATTGGAAAAGCATGAAAATCTGTCGACCAACTAAATGTTAAGTTTGAAGCCGTGGAAGGAAATCCTCTCAAAATTACTGTTGTGACGATCTAAGTACAGATCAATTGTACCTTTATAAAGCTTCTCAGGCTATTATTTCTGGGTGTTGCAGCAATGACTTAGCAAATCTTCAACTTGGGCCAATGGTCCAATCCAGATGGTTGACTACTGCTAACCGCATCCCGCGTTTCTACGTGGGATGTGAAAATCCGATGGATAGCTTAAAAGTGCTGGTAGAATACATCGTCAAAGTTTCTGCTCCGATGTGGTTCAGGATCAAGATAAAACCTTGGTGCTATGATGGACCTCGTCACCTATGGCAGATGGTAGCTTATTCAAGATATCTAAAAAAGAAGATTAGAGATATTGTTGATAAAGTTATCATTCGTAACGCCTACTTTGCGCATCAAGAGAACCTTCTTGCAATGATTACTGATAACAGGCCAAACATTCAAAAATTGGCAATACGAAGGATCGAAGTAGCAAGATCTCAAGCTGAAAAAATGAAAAGCATTCGCGAGTTCAGTGTCCCGAAGTTAAATTTCCATGCTCTTGACTACATTGATATTATATTTTGGACAGATAGTCCCATCAGACTTGAGCCACCATTGACAAAACACTTAACCAAAGAGGAGTTGACATCATTGGCTGAGAACACTAGCGAAGAAAGATTAAAACTCTTTCAATTCCCTTGTCATACACAAGTAGTAGAAAGGAGTATCAAACTTGTAACAGAAGGGGCAAGAGCAGTTTATGGAAATGAGAAGAGAGATGGCTACGTTAAAACCAAAATTGCATCTCAAGCAATACTGAAATAATTTGAAACCAAGAGAAACTACAAAACTGAATAAGAAGCTTTCTAAATTATTGTGGTGGGTGGGTTAGAGTGGAACTCAAAAAGCAGCCACCTCCACGTGATGAGTTCTGGGTAATTTAAGCCAAGATATGCATGGCTCGTATCTAGCTTAAATTAGCAGAGAGCTGCTCCAATAAACCAATATATTTAAAGCCATGCAGCTATTTTATGAGCTTCTAAAAGAAAACTGAATCACTGAATGACGCTTAACATCAACCAATCAACGAAAGCAATAAAAACTTCTATTTTTTTATATTTTTCATGAAATACCAAATTTTCAAAATTTCTGTAAGGAATGGGAAAAAGATGTATAATAAAAGTAATAAATGTAATAAATGTGGAAATAAATGTAAATGCAATAATAATAAATGTAATAATAAAGGTAATAAAATAAATGTAATAATATATGTAAAGGTCATAATAATAAATGCTATAAACGTAAATGTAATAATAAATGTAATAACAAATGTAGTAATTATGTCAAAATAATAGAATCTGTATGTATAGAACAAGAAGATAGTTTTAATTTGTGCGAAGATACTTATAAGCGGGACCCTTTAATAAAATGCCCTTCCGGTGTCGGGAGAACGGGATCTAAGAGTTCTCTAAGAACGAGATTAAGAGTTCTCGAATAAAAAAATCACCCTGTACTTTCGCAATCAGAATTGGAGTTAAAATAAAATCGAAATTACTCTGAAGGATTAATTGGTTTTTCTCTTTCTACTGTACTATATATATATATATATATTATATATATATATGGTGTGGTTTTAATAATACATTTCTTGATAACTTAAAAATTTGTAGAAAGTTCTACAGTAGGATTTTAGAAATATTAAAAACTTTTAAGAATTGCCTGCGGGCCCGGGCTCGAGACCCGATACCGGCAGACGTTGTCTTAGCACTCTTACATTTGAAAACTGTCAGGATATCTGCTTTGTGATTATAATTTGCCAGGCGTCGTAATCGGTATTTTCTCTTACTGTAACTCTTTAATTAAACTTCAATTTAACTTAACTCTAAATGATTCAGTATGATCTAATCATGTTAATTTCTCCTTAAAGGTCCGAGGCGGAGCTTGAACGTGTTATAGCTAATTTTCGTTTTGATGAAAGGGGAATAAATGATTTCGAGGCTTTACCGCACAGCCAACCCAGTGATCTGAATACAGGGGTAGAGGTATTGGCTCACATCCGGTCCAACGAATGCTAGGTCATCGATGAACTAATGTAAGTTTTTTGGGAGTTAAGAACAAAACACATTGTATTTTCATTTAATTTATTAAATGGTAGAAAACATTAAATAAGCCTTAATGGAGACATTTTACAATTGTATATACACCTTTACACAATATAGATACTATTATACAGGGTGTTTCAGGAGGAAAGGTCAATACTTCGACAGGTGATAGTATCGGTCATTGTGAGAAAAAAAGTTCATACGAACATGTGTCTAATTCTGAATGGTTACGGAGATAGAGCTGTTTGAATCTACAAATACAAAAGCATTGTTAATGGTAATCAAGAAAGAGAAACCAATTACTGTTTCTAATTACACGTTTCGGTCATTGTGAGAAAAAAAGTTCATATGAACATGTGTCTAATTCTGAATGGTTACGGAGATAGAGCTGTTTGAATCTACAAATAAAAAAACATTGTTAATGGTAATCAAGAAAGAGAAACCAATTACTGTTTCTAACATTTAATGTTTAAACATTGGCATTTTGAATGGTAGATACAGAAATTACAAATTTGTTACAGTTTACAATACGTTTTCGAAAATCCCACCATCAACCTCAATGCACTTTGCAACACGTGTGCGAAAATCGCGTGTTGTTCGTCTGAGTTGATCTTGACGTTCTTTTATGCGGGCAGCAGCATCCAAAATGTGCGCGAGCAATTCGTCTCGTGTATCCACCTTTCTTTTGTAAACTTGACTTTTCATGCCCCCCACAAACAATAACACCAGTACACATTTGAAAACTTGTCGATCGATCTTTACAAACTAGTTGGTGATTCTATATAATTTGAGTGCGCTGATCTCAAAAATAGTTAGTTTTCCCTATCACGTATGGTTTTCTTACTACAGGTGTGTCATAAATCCCCCATTTATCCCCAAATGTGAACCACCTTATCGAGACCAACATTGGATTGCACATGCTAAACCATAAATTTTGTTGTTATAGACTACAGTAACGCTTACATAATAATGTAGGGTAAATATATTAACAACCAGTCCCGTTCCCAGCAAATACTCTCTCCCCTCCCATCAATAGGTGGTTAACATTTGGGACAGATGAGGTATTACAACACCCCTTGTAGCACGAAATCTTTAGGTGATAGAGTAAAACCTAATTAAAGCAGAATTAAATAGCTCCTAGCTCTTGGACAAGCATATTGCTTGTTTATGAAAGAATAAAAAATAACTGAAAGAACCATAATATATTTACCTTCTTTACTTGCAAACATTTCAGGACTTATTCCAAAGACTTAAGACTACGAAGGTAGATCTGACTAATGACGACTAAACCGGTGCTTCTTTGATGTTTTCTTATGCTGTGCGTTAGGCTGATCTCGTTGCAGACACCAGCAGTAATCCGCCATCATATTTGTATGCCATCTTCCTTGATATCTTCTTTCCATGGTTTTGATGTCCTGGTGAAATCGTTCCCCTTGCTCCTCACTGACATCTCCGAGATTTTCGGGAAAACGGTCAAGATGCGAAAATAAGAAGTGAACTTTCAGGCTCATGTTTCAGCCTGAGGCGCAAAACTTTTTAAGCATATTTTCCACCAGTCTTTCATAATTTTGGCTTTTGTAGTTTCCCAAGAAGTTTTCAACAACATCTTTGAAACCAAGCCATGCTTCTTTTTCTTTATTAGTCATTGTGTTCAGGAAATGATCGTCTGTCAATAACTTTCTAATCTGAGGACCTATAAAAACACCTTCCTTTATTTTCTCGTAGCTAATCTTTGGATATTTTGAACAAATGTACTTGAAACACTCACCTTCTCTATTCAATGCTTTGACGTACTGCTTCATCAAGCTCTTAATGTGCAAGGGTGGTAGGAGGATTTTATTTGGTTCAACTAGATGTTCATGTAAAATGTTCTTTGATCCTGGGGTAAGATTCTCTCTAGGAGGCCAAGTTTTCCTCTTCCAGTGCTGGTCACGTGCTCGACTATCCCATTCGCAGATGAAACATGGCATCTTAGTGTATCCTGATTGCTGCCCAAGTAACATGCAAAGGACTTTGAGATCCCCACACAATATCCATCTGTGATTTTGATACTGAATTTTTTCCAGAAGCAGTTTCATGTTGTCATAGGTCTTTTAAATGAGTAGAATGGGCCACTGGGATTGATGCATATTTGTTACCGTTGTACAGAAACACTCCTTTTAGACTGGTTTTAGAGGAATCTATAAACAACCTCCAGTCACTGGTTTGGTATTCGATGCCTAGCTTGCACACTAATCCTGTGATGTTCTTGCAAAATACCAAGGGACCATCTTTTTCGAAAAAAGGCACGCAGTCTTTCTCACGATTTCTGTACCAAGCGAAGTATGTGTCGGATGCCAATAAATTGTTCTCCTGCAATCTAGACCCCAAAAGTTCTGCAGAGTCCTTAGGCAGACTCAAATCCCTGACTAAGTCATTTAGTTCGGCTTGGGTTAATGGGTTAGGAGGATCTCGGTCAGCTGTTGGCTGTTCATAAACATCATCATTGTCTGGATTTGGAGCTGAATCAGAATCTGAATTGTATTGATCCAGACTCTCGGGTGGGCGGGGAATAGGGACTTCTGGACCATGGGGTACCGGCCTTATTGCAGATGGAAGACTTGGGTATTGAAGGCTCTCTTTATTCTTTGCATTATAACCTTTAACATTGCAAGAACAGAAGTAGCAGTCGTCGGTATGGTTTCTAGGCTCGCGCTTACCATAGGGATCCCAAATGGCAAACTTTTCTTTTTACCTTTGCTCCAATTCCTTAGTGCCGCAACACACGTAAGACAAACCTTGTGTGGAGCCCAACTTTTGTCTTGATCTCCTAATTTAATTCAAAATAAGCATGATAAGCTCTCTTAATGAAGGTCGTTACATTTGTCCTTTGTTTTACAACAACATACCGACCACAAATATAACAAAATATGTCTGGACTATGGGTACATCCTCTAGAAGCCATTATTAAAATTTTAAAGACGTAATGTTAGAATTATCTATCTGAAAAATATGAAAGAACGAAATTAATTAAAGATAAAAAAGTAAAAAATTACAAAACGCCCCAAAATTGTTTTGCTAATAACTTTAAAACTGTGGGTGATAGAAAAAAACTGGTAGCATTTTTTAATTCAGTGCAGCGAACTGCTTCAGAATCACAACTCAAATAAAGAAATCTATTTTCATGCAGACCGGTGTAATCTAACGGCGAGAGGTCTGGAGACCTTGGTGGCCATTGAATGGGACCACCGCGGGGGGAAGAAGAGCTGCGCGCGCATCAGATTGAAGCAGCTCTATCTCCGTAACCATTCAGAAATAGACACATGTTCATATGAACTTTTTTCTCACAATGACCGATACTATCACCTCCCGAAGTATTGACCTTTCCTCCTGAAACACCCTGTATACACACATTTGCACAACACAATGAGTGCGAACATATGGGAACTTTTTTTATTTGCCTGCATAACGTTTCATCATTTATTTCTGTGTCGCACAAATCGAATAATTTTTAAAAATTTATAATTCCTTCCCACGTGACATGTGCGGGAGAAATCAAAAGACAATACATGCCACAAGTATTACTAAAATATCCTTGGAGGCGGTAAGGATTCCATACAATTTCAGGGATATGTAACTGTTCAATAAATTTTACAATAACAGGGTCATTTCAGGCCCGAGTGCCGAGTGAATCAAATAGTACAGTCCGAGGCGGAGCTTGAACGTGTTATAGCTAATTTTCGTTTTGATGAAAGGGGAATAAATGATTTCGAGGCTTTACCGCACAGCCAACCCAGTGATCTGAATACAGGGGTAGAGGTATTGGCTCACATCCGGTCCAACGAATGCTAGGTCATCGATGAACTAATGTAGTTTTTTGGGAGTTAAGAACAAAACACTTGTATTTTCATTTAATTTATTAAATGGTAGAAAACATTAAATCCTTAATGGAGACATTTTACAATTGTATATACACCTTTACACAATATAGATACTATTATACAGGGTGTTTCAGGAGGAAAGGTCAATACTTCGACAGGTGATAGTATCGGTCATTGTGAGAAAAAAATTCATACGAACATGTGTCTAATTCTGAATGGTTACGGAGATAGAGCTGTTTGAATCTACAAATACAAAAGCATTGTTAATGGTAATCAAGAAGAGAAACCAATTACTGTTTCTAATTACACGTTTCGGTCATTGTGAGAAAAAAGTTCATATGAACATGTGTCTAATTCTGAATGGTTACGGAGATGAGCTGTTTGAATCTACAAATAAAAAAAGCATTGTTAATGGTAATCAAGAAAGAGAAACCAATTACTGTTTCTAACATTTAATGTTTAAACATTGGCATTTTGAATGGTAGATACAGAAATGACAAATTTGTTACAGTTTACAATACGTTTTCGAAAATCCCACCATCAACCTCAATGCACTTTGCAACACGTGTGCGAAAATCGCGTGTTGTTCGTCTGAGTTGATCTTGACGTTCTTTTATGCGGGCAGCAGCATCCAAAATGTGCGCGAGCAATTCGTCTCGTGTATCCACCTTTCTTTTGTAAACTTGACTTTTCATGCCCCCCCACAAACAATAACACCAGTACACATTTGAAAACTTGTCGATCGATCTTTACAAACTAGTTGGTGATTCTATATAATTTGAGTGCGCTGATCTCAAAAATATAGTTAGTTTTTCCCTATCACGTATGGTTTTCTTACTACAGGGTGTGTCATAAATCCCCCATTTATCCCCAAATGTGAACCACCTTATCGAGACCAACATTGGATTGCACATGCTAAACCATAAATTTTGTTGTTATAGACTACAGTAACGCTTACATAATAATGTAGGGTAATATATATAACAACCAGTCCCGTTCCCAGCAAAATACTCTCTCCCCTCCCATCAATAGGTGGTTAACATTTGGGGACAGATGAGGTATTACAACACCCCTTGTAGCACGAAATCTTTAGGTGATAGAGTAAAACCTAATTAAAGCAGAATTAAATAGCTCCTAGCTCTTGGACAAGCATATTGCTTGTTTATGAAAGAATAAAAAATAACTGAAAGAACCATAATATATTTACCTTCTTTACTTGCAAACATTTCAGGACTTATTCCAAAGACTTAGACTACGAAGGTAGATCTGACTAATGACGACTAAACCGGTGCTTCTTTGATGTTTTCTTATGCTGTGCGTTAGGCTGATCTCGTTGCAGACACCAGCAGTAATCCGCCATCATATTTGTATGCCTCTTCCTTGATATCTTCTTTCCATGGTTTTGATGTCCTGGTGAAATCGTTCCCCTTGCTCCTCACTGACATCTCCGAGATTTTCGGGAAAACGGTCAAGATGCGAAAATAAGAAGTGAACTTTCAGGCTCATGTTTCAGCCTGAGGCGCAAACTTTTTAAGCATATTTTCCACCAGTCTTTCATAATTTTGGCTTTTGTAGTTTCCCAAGAAGTTTTCAACAACATCTTTGAAACCAAGCCATGCTTCTTTTTCTTTATTAGTCATTGTGTTCAGGAAATGATCGTCTGTCAATAACTTTCTAATCTGAGGACCTATAAAAACACCTTCCTTTATTTTCTCGTAGCTAATCTTTGGATATTTTGAACAAATGTACTTGAAACACTCACCTTCTATTCAATGCTTTGACGTACTGCTTCATCAAGCCTAACTTAATGTGCAAGGGTGGTAGGAGGATTTTATTTGGTTCAACTAGATGTTCATGTAAAATGTTCTTTGATCCTGGGGTAAGATTCTCTCTAGGAGGCCAAGTTTTCCTTTCCAGTGCTGGTCACGTGCTCGACTATCCCATTCGCAGATGAAACATGGCATCTTAGTGTATCCTGATTGCTGCCCAAGTAACATGCAAAGGACTTTGAGATCCCCACACAATATCCATCTGTGATTTTGATACTGAATTTTTTTCCAGAAGCAGTTTCATGTTGTCATAGGTCTTTTAAATGAGTAGAATGGGCCACTGGGATTGATGCATATTTGTTACCGTTGTACAGAAACACTCCTTTTAGACTGGTTTTAGAGGAATCTATAAACAACCTCCAGTCACTGGTTTATTCGATGCCTAGCTTGCACACTAATCCTGTGATGTTCTTGCAAAATACCAAGGGACCATCTTTTTCGAAAAAAGGCACGCAGTCTTTCTCACGATTTCTGTACCAAGCGAAGTATGTGTCGGATGCCAATAAATTGTTCTCCTGCAATCTAGACCCCAAAAGTTCTGCAGAGTCCTTAGGCAGACTCAAATCCCTGACTAAGTCATTTAGTTCGGCTTGGGTTAATGGGTTAGGAGGATCTCGGTCAGCTGTTGGCTGTTCATAAACATCATCATTGTCTGGATTTGGAGCTGAATCAGAATCTGAATTGTATTGATCCAGACTCTCGGGTGGGCGGGGAATAGGGACTTCTGGACCATGGGGTACCGGCCTTATTGCAGATGGAAGACTTGGGTATTGAAGGCTCTCTTTATTCTTTGCATTATAACCTTTAACATTGCAAGAACAGAAGTAGCAGTCGTCGGTATGGTTTCTAGGCTCGCGCTTACCATAGGGATCCCAAATGGCAAACTTTTCTTTTTACCTTTGCTCCAATTCCTTAGTGCCGCAACACACGTAAGACAAACCTTGTGTGGAGCCCAACTTTTGTCTTGATCTCCTAATTTAATTTCAAAATAAGCATGATAAGCTCTCTTAATGAAGGTCGTTACATTTGTCCTTTGTTTTACAACAACATACCGACCACAAATATAACAAAATATGTCTGGACTATGGGTACATCCTCTAGAAGCCATTATTAAAATTTTAAAGACGTAATGTTAGAATTATCTATCTGAAAAATATGAAAGAACGAATTAATTAAAGATAAAAAGTAAAAAATTACAAAACGCCCCAAAATTGTTTTGCTAATAACTTTAAAACTGTGGGTGATAGAAAAAAACTGGTAGCATTTTTTAATTCAGTGCAGCGAACTGCTTCAGAATCACAACTCAAAATAAAGAAATCTATTTTCATGCAGACCGGTGTAATCTAACGGCGAGAGGTCTGGAGACCTTGGTGGCCATTGAATGGGACCACCGCGGGGGGAAGAAAGCTGCGCGCGCATCAGATTGAAGCAGCTCTATCTCCGTAACCATTCAGAAATAGACACATGTTCATATGAACTTTTTTCTCACAATGACCGATACTATCACCTCCCGAAGTATTGACCTTTCCTCCTGAAACACCCTGTATACACACATTTGCACACACAATGAGTGCGAACATATGGGAACTTTTTTTATTTGCCTGCATAACGTTTCATCATTTATTTCTGTGTCGCACAAATCGAATAATTTTTAAAAATTTATAAATTCCTTCCCACGTGACATGTGCGGGAGAAATGAAAGACAATACATGCCACAAGTATTACTAAAATATCCTTGGAGGCGGTAAGGATTCCATACAATTTCAGGGATATGTAACTGTTCAATAAATTTTACAATAACAGGGTCATTTCAGGCCCGAGTGCCGAGTGAATCAAAATAGTACAGTCCGAGGCGGAGCTTGAACGTGTTATAGCTAATTTTCGTTTTGATGAAAGGGGAATAAATGATTTCGAGGCTTTACCGCACAGCCAACCCAGTGATCTGAATACAGGGGTAGAGGTATTGGCTCACATCCGGTCCAACGAATGCTAGGTCATCGATGAACTAATGTAAGTTTTTTGGGAGTTAAGAACAAAACACATTGTATTTTCATTTAATTTATTAAATGGTAGAAAACATTAAATAAGCCTTAATGGAGACATTTTACAATTGTATATACACCTTTACACAATATAGATACTATTATACAGGGTGTTTCAGGAGGAAAGGTCAATACTTCGACAGGTGATAGTATCGGTCATTGTGAGAAAAAAAGTTCATACGAACATGTGTCTAATTCTGAATGGTTACGGAGATAGAGCTGTTTGAATCTACAAATACAAAAGCATTGTTAATGGTAATCAAGAAAGAGAAACCAATTACTGTTTCTAATTACACGTTTCGGTCATTGTGAGAAAAAAAGTTCATATGAACATGTGTCTAATTCTGAATGGTTACGGAGATAGAGCTGTTTGAATCTACAAATAAAAAAAAGCATTGTTAATGGTAATCAAGAAAGAGAAACCAATTACTGTTTCTAACATTTAATGTTTAAACATTGGCATTTTGAATGGTAGATACAGAAATGACAAATTTGTTACAGTTTACAATACGTTTTCGAAAATCCCACCATCAACCTCAATGCACTTTGCAACACGTGTGCGAAAATCGCGTGTTGTTCGTCTGAGTTGATCTTGACGTTCTTTTATGCGGGCAGCAGCATCCAAAATGTGCGCGAGCAATTCGTCTCGTGTATCCACCTTTCTTTTGTAAACTTGACTTTTCATGCCCCCCCACAAACAATAACACCAGTACACATTTGAAAACTTGTCGATCGATCTTTACAAACTAGTTGGTGATTCTATATAATTTGAGTGCGCTGATCTCAAAATATAGTTAGTTTTTCCCTATCACGTATGGTTTTCTTACTACAGGGTGTGTCATAAATCCCCCATTTATCCCCAAATGTGAACCACCTTATCGAGACCAACATTGGATTGCACATGCTAAACCATAAATTTTGTTGTTATAGACTACAGTAACGCTTACATAATAATGTAGGGTAAATATATATAACAACCAGTCCCGTTCCCAGCAAAATACTCTCTCCCCTCCCATCAATAGGTGGTTAACATTTGGGGACAGATGAGGTATTACAACACCCCTTGTAGCACGAAATCTTTAGGTGATAGAGTAAAACCTAATTAAAGCAGAATTAAATAGCTCCTAGCTCTTGGACAAGCATATTGCTTGTTTATGAAAGAATAAAAAATAACTGAAAGAACCATAATATATTTACCTTCTTTACTTGCAAACATTTCAGGACTTATTCCAAAGACTTAAGACTACGAAGGTAGATCTGACTAATGACGACTAAACCGGTGCTTCTTTGATGTTTTCTTATGCTGTGCGTTAGGCTGATCTCGTTGCAGACACCAGCAGTAATCCGCCATCATATTTGTATGCCATCTTCCTTGATATCTTCTTTCCATGGTTTTGATGTCCTGGTGAAATCGTTCCCCTTGCTCCTCACTGACATCTCCGAGATTTTCGGGAAAACGGTCAAGATGCGAAAATAAGAAGTGAACTTTCAGGCTCATGTTTCAGCCTGAGGCGCAAAACTTTTTAAGCATATTTTCCACCAGTCTTTCATAATTTTGGCTTTTGTAGTTTCCCAAGAAGTTTTCAACAACATCTTTGAAACCAAGCCATGCTTCTTTTTCTTTATTAGTCATTGTGTTCAGGAAATGATCGTCTGTCAATAACTTTCTAATCTGAGGACCTATAAAACACCTTCCTTTATTTTCTCGTAGCTAATCTTTGGATATTTTGAACAATGTACTTGAAACACTCACCTTCTCTATTCAATGCTTTGACGTACTGCTTCATCAAGCCTAACTTAATGTGCAAGGGTGGTAGGAGGATTTTATTTGGTTCAACTAGATGTTCATGTAAAATGTTCTTTGATCCTGGGGTAAGATTCTCTCTAGGAGGCCAAGTTTTCCTTTTCCAGTGCTGGTCACGTGCTCGACTATCCATTCGCAGATGAAACAGGCATCTTAGTGTATCCTGATTGCTGCCCAAGTAACATGCAAAGGACTTTGAGATCCCCACACAATATCCATCTGTGATTTTGATACTGAATTTTTTCCAGAAGCAGTTTCATTTGTCATAGGTCTTTTAAATGAGTAGAATGGGCATGGGATTGATGCATATTTGTTACCGTTGTACAGAAACACTCCTTTTAGGACTGGTTTTAGAGGAATCTATAAACAACCTCCAGTCACTGGTTTGGTATTCGATGCCTAGCTTGCACACTAATCCTGTGATGTTCTTGCAAAATACCAAGGGACCATCTTTTTCGAAAAAGGCACGCGTCTTTCTCACGATTCTGTACCAAGCGAAGTATGTGTCGGATGCCAATAAATTGTTCTCCTGCAATCTAGACCCCAAAAGTTCTGCAGAGTCCTAGGCAGACTCAAATCCCTGACTAAGTCATTTAGTTCGGCTTGGGTTAATGGGTTAGGAGGATCTCGGTCAGCTGTTGGCTGTTCATAAACATCATCATTGTCTGATTTGGAGCTGAATCAGGAATCTGAATTGATTGATCCAGACTCTCGGGTGGGCGGGAATAGGGAACTTCTGGACCATGGGGTACGGCCTTATTGCAGATGGAAGACTTGGGTATTGAAGGCTCTCTTATTCTTGCATTATAACCTTAACATTGCAAGAACAGAAGTAGCAGTCGTCGGTATGGTTTCTAGGCTCGCGCTTACCATAGGGATCCCAAATGGCAAACTTTCTTTTACCTTTGCTCCAATTCCTTAGTGCCGCAAACAACACGTAAGACAAACCTTGTTGGAGCCAAACTTTTGTCTTGATCTCCTAATTTATTTCAAAATAAGCATGATAAGCTCTCTTAATGAAGGTCGTTACATTTGTCCTTTGTTTTACAACAACATACCGACCACAAATATAACAAAATATGTCTGGACTATGGGTACATCCTCTAGAAGCCATTATTAAAATTTTAAAGACGTAATGTTAGAATTATCTATCTGAAAAATATGATAAGAACGAAATTAATTAAAGATAAAAAAGTAAAAAATTACAAAACGCCCCAAAATTGTTGATAATAACTTTAAAACTGTGGGTGATAGAAAAAAATGTAGCATTTTTAATTCAGTGCAGCGAACTGCTTCAGAATCACCAACTCAAAATAAAGAAATCTATTTTTCATGCAGACCGGTGTAATCTAACGGCGAGAGGTCTGGAGACCTGGTGGCCATTGAATGGGACCACCGCGGGGGGAAGAAGAGCTGCGCGCGCATCAGATTGAAGCAGCTCTATCTCCGTAACCATTCAGAAATAGACACATGTTCATATGAACTTTTTTCTCACAATGACCGATACTATCACCTCCCGAAGTATTGACCTTTCCTCCTGAAACACCCTGATACACACATTTGCACAACACAATGAGTGCGAACATATGGGAACTTTTTTTATTTGCCTGCATAACGTTTCATCATTTATTTCTGTGTCGCACAAATCGAATAATTTTTAAAAATTTATAAATTCCTTCCCACGTGACATGTGCGGGAGAAATGAAAGACAATACATGCCACAAGTATTACTAAAATATCCTTGGAGGCGGTAAGGATTCCATACAATTTCAGGGATATGTAACTGTTCAATAAATTTTACAATAAACAGGGTCATTTCAGGCCCGAGTGCCGAGTGAATCAAAATAGTACAGTCCGAGGCGGAGCTTGAACGTGTTATAGCTAATTTTCGTTTTGATGAAAGGGGAATAAATGATTTCGAGGCTTTACCGCACAGCCAACCCAGTGATCTGAATACAGGGGTAGAGGTATTGGCTCACATCCGGTCCAACGAATGCTAGGTCATCGATGAACTAATGTAAGTTTTTTGGGAGTTAAGAACAAAACACATTGTATTTTCATTTAATTTATTAAATGGTAGAAAACATTAAATAAGCCTTAATGGAGACATTTTACAATTGTATATAACCTTTACACAATATAGATACTATTATACAGGGTGTTTCAGGAGGAAAGGTCAATACTTCGACAGGTGATAGTATCGGTCATTGTGAGAAAAAAGTTCATACGAACATGTGTCTAATTCTGAATGGTTACGGAGATAGAGCTGTTTGAATCTACAAATACAAAAGCATTGTTAATGGTAATCAAGAAGAGAAACCAATTACTGTTTCTAATTACACGTTTCGGTCATTGTGAGAAAAAAAGTTCATATGAACATGTGTCTAATTCTGAATGGTTACGGAGATAGAGCTGTTTGAATCTACAAATAAAAAAAGCATTGTTAATGGTAATCAAGAAAGAGAAACCAATTACTGTTTCTAACATTTAATGTTTAAACATTGGCATTTTGAATGGTAGATACAGAATGACAAATTTGTTACAGTTTACAATACGTTTTCGAAAATCCCACCATCAACCTCAATGCACTTTGCAACACGTGTGCGAAAATCGCGTGTTGTTCGTCTGAGTTGATCTTGACGTCTTTATGCGGGCAGCAGCATCCAAAATGTGCGCGAGCAATTCGTCTCGTGTATCCACCTTTCTTTTGTAAACTTGACTTTTCATGCCCCCCCACAAACAATAACACCAGTACACATTTGAAAACTTGTCGATCGATCTTTACAAACTAGTTGGTGATTCTATATAATTTGAGTGCGCTGATCTCAAAAATATAGTTAGTTTTTCCCTATCACGTATGGTTTTCTTACTACAGGGTGTGTCCATAAATCACCATTTATCCCAAATGTGAACCACCTTATCGAGACCAACATTGGATTGCACATGCTAAACCATTAAATTTTGTTGTTATAGACTACAGTAACGCTTACATAATAATGTAGGGTAAATATATATAACAACCAGTCCCGTTCCCAGCAAAATACTCTCTCCCCTCCCATCAATAGGTGGTTAACATTTGGGGACAGATGAGGTATTACAACACCCCTTGTAGCACGAAATCTTTAGGTGATAGAGTAAAACCTAATTAAAGCAGAATTAAATAGCTCCTAGCTCTTGGACAAGCATATTGCTTGTTTATGAAAGAATAAAAAATAACTGAAAGAACCATAATATATTTACCTTCTTTACTTGCAAACATTTCAGGACTTATTCCAAAGACTTAAGACTACGAAGGTAGATCTGACTAATGACGACTAAACCGGTGCTTCTTTGATGTTTTCTTATGCTGTGCGTTAGGCTGATCTCGTTGCAGACACCAGCAGTATCCGCCATCATATTGTATGCCATCTTCCTTGATATCTTCTTTCCATGGTTTTGATGTCCTGGTGAAATCGTTCCCCTTGCTCCTCACTGAATCTCCGAGATTTTCGGGAAAACGGTCAAGATGCGAAAATAAGAAGTGAACTTTCAGGCTCATGTTTCAGCCTGAGGCGCAAAACTTTTTAAGCATATTTTCCACCAGTCTTTCATAATTTTGGCTTTTGTAGTTTCCCAAGAAGTTTTCAACAACATCTTTGAAACCAAGCCATGCTTCTTTTTCTTTATTAGTCATTGTGTTCAGGAAATGATCGTCTGTCAATAACTTTCTAATCTGAGGACCTATAAAACACCTTCCTTTATTTTCTCGTAGCTAATCTTTGGATATTTTGAACAAATGTACTTGAAACACTCACCTTCTCTATTCAATGCTTTGACGTACTGCTTCATCAAGCCTAACTTAATGTGCAAGGTGGTAGGAGGATTTTATTTGGTTCAACTAGATGTTCATGTAAAATGTTCTTTGATCCTGGGGTAAGATTCTCTCTAGGAGGCCAAGTTTTCCTTTTCCAGTGCTGGTCACGTGCTCGACTATCCCATTCGCAGATGAAACATGGCATCTTAGTGTATCCTGATTGCTGCCCAAGTAACATGCAAAGGACTTTGAGATCCCCACACAATATCCATCTGTGATTTTGATACTGAATTTTTTCCAGAAGCAGTTTCATGTTGTCATAGGTCTTTTAAATGAGTAGAATGGGCCACGGATTGATGCATATTTGTTACCGTTGTACAGAAACACTCCTTTAGACTGGTTTTAGAGGAATCTATAAACAACCTCCAGTCACTGGTTGGTATTCGATGCCTAGCTTGCACACTAATCTGTGATGTTCTTGCAAAATACCAAGGACCATCTTTTCGAAAAAGGCACGCAGTCTTTCTCACGATTTCTGTACCAAGCGAAGTATGTGTCGGATGCCAATAAATTGTTCTCCTGCAATCTAGACCCCAAAAGTTCTGCAGAGTCCTGAGGCAGACTCAAATCCCTGACTAAGTCATTTAGTTCGGCTTGGGTTAAGGGTTAGGAGGATCGCGTCAGCTGTTGGCTGTTCATAAACATCATCATTGTCTGGATTTGGAGCTGAATCAGAATCTGAATTGTATTGATCCAGACTCTCGGGTGGGGGGGAATAGGGACTTCTGGACCATGGGGTACCGGCCTTATTGCAGATGGAAGACTTGGGTATTGAAGGCTCTCTTTATTCTTTGCATTATAACCTTTAACATTGCAAGAAACAGAAGTAGCAGTCGTCGGTATGGTTTCTAGGCCGCGCTTACCATAGGGATCCCAATGGCAAACTTTTCTTTTACCTTTGCCCAATTCCTTAGTGCCGCAACCACACGTAAGGACAAACCTGTGTGGAGCCCAACTTTTGTCTTGATCTCCTAATTTAATTTCAAAAATAAGCATGATAAGCTCTTTAATGAAGGTCGTTACATTTGTCCTTGTTTTACAACAACATACCGACCACAAATATAACAAAATATGTCTGGACTATGGGTACATCCTCTAGAAGCCATTATTAAAATTTTAAAGACGTAATGTTAGAATTATCTATCTGAAAAATATGAAAGAACGAAATTAATTAAGATAAAAAAGTAAAAAATTACAAAACGCCCCAAAATTGTTTTGCTAATAACTTTAAAAACTGTGGGTGATAGAAAAAAAACTGGTAGCATTTTTTAATTCAGTGCAGCGAACTGCTTCAGAATCACAACTCAAAATAAAGAAATCTATTTCATGCAGACCGGTGTAATCTAACGGCGGAGGTCTGGAGACCTTGGTGGCCATTGAATGGGACCACACGGGGGGAAGAAGAGCTGCGCGCGCATCAGATTGAAGCAGCTCTATCTCCGTAACCATTCAGAAATAGACACATGTTCATATGAACTTTTTCTCACAATGACGATACTATCACCTCCCGAAGTATGATTTCTCCTGAAACACCCTATACACACATTTGCACAACACAATGAGTGCGAACATATGGGAACTTTTTTTTATTTGCCTGCATAACGTTTCATCATTTATTTCTGTGTCGCACAAATCGAATAATTTTTAAAATTTTATAAATTCCTTCCCACGTGACATGTGCGGGAGAGAAATGAAAGACAAACACATGCCACAAGTATTACTAAAATATCCTTGGAGGCGGTAAGGATTCCATACAATTTCAGGGATAGGTAAACTGTTCAATAAATTTTACAAAACAGGGTCATTTCAGGCCCGAGTGCCGAGGAATCAAATAGTACAGTCCGAGGCGAGCTTGAACGTGTTATAGCAATTTTCGTTTTGATGAAAGGGGAATAATGATTTCGAGGCTTACCGCACAGCCAACCAGTGATCTGAATACAGGGGTAGAGGTATTGGCTCACATCCGGTCCAAACGAATGCTAGGTCATCGATGAACTAATGTAAGTTTTTTGGGAGTTAAGAACAAAACACATTGTATTTTCATTTAATTTATTAAATGGTAGAAAACATTAAATAAGCCTTAATGGAGACATTTTACAATTGTATATCACCTTTACACAATATAGATACTATTATACAGGGTGTTTCAGGAGGAAAGGTCAATACTTCGACAGGTGATAGTATCGGTCATTGTGAAAAAAAAGTTCATACGAACATGTGTCTAATTCTGAATGGTTACGGAGATAGAGCTGTTTGAATCTACAAATACAAAAGCATTGTTAATGGTAATCAAGAAAGAGAAACCAATTACTGTTTCTAATTACACGTTTCGGTCATTGTGAGAAAAAAAGTTCATATGAACATGTGTCTAATTCTGAATGGTTACGGAGATAGAGCTGTTTGAATCTACAAATAAAAAAAGCATTGTTAATGGTAATCAAGAAAGAGAAAACCAATTACTGTTTCTAACATTTAATGTTTAAACATTGGCATTTTGAATGTAGATACAGAAGAAATGACAAATTTGTTACAGTTTACAATACGTTTTCGAAAATCCCACCATCAACCTCAATGCACTTTGCAACACGTGTGCGAAAATCGCGTGTTGTTCGTCTGAGTTGATCTTGACGTCTTTTATGCGGGCAGCAGCATCCAAAATGTGCGCGAGCAATTCGTCTCGTGTATCCACCTTTCTTTTGTAAACTTGACTTTTCATGCCCCCCCACAAACAATAACACCAGTACACATTTGAAAAACTTGTCGATCGATCTTTACAAACTAGTTGGTGATTCTATATAATTTGAGTGCGTGATCTCAAAAATATAGTTAGTTTTTCCCTATCACGTATGGTTTTCTTACTACAGGGTGTGTCATAAATCCCCATTTATCCCAAATGTGAACCACCTTATCGAGACCAACATTGGATTGCACATGCTAAACCATAAATTTTGTTGTTATAGACTACAGTAACGCTTACATAATAATGTAGGGTAAATATATATAACAACCAGTCCCGTTCCCAGCAAAATACTCTCTCCCCTCCCATCATAGGTGGTTAACATTTGGGGACAGATGAGGTATTACAACACCCCTTGTAGCACGAAATCTTTAGGTGATAGAGTAAAACCTAATTAAAGCAGAATTAAATAGCTCCTAGCTCTTGGACAAGCATAGCTTGTTTATGAAAGAATAAAAAATAACTGAAAGAACCATAATATATTTACCTTCTTTACTTGCAAACATTTCAGGACTTATTCCAAAGACTTAAGACTACGAAGGTAGATCTGACTAATGACGACTAAACCGGTGCTTCTTGATGTTTTCTTATGCTGTGCGTTAGGCTGATCTCGTTGCAGACACCAGCAGTAATCCGCCATCATATTTGTATGCCATCTTCCTTGATATCTTCTTTCCATGGTTTTGATGTCCTGGTGAAATCGTTCCCCTTGCTCCTCACTGACATCTCCGAGATTTTCGGGAAAACGGTCAAGATGCGAAAATAAGAAGTGAACTTTCAGGCTCATGTTTCAGCCTGAGGCGCAAAACTTTTTAAGCATATTTTCCACCAGTCTTCATAATTTTGGCTTTTGTAGTTTCCCAAGAAGTTTTCAACAACATCTTTGAAACCAAGCCATGCTTCTTTTTCTTTATTAGTCATTGTGTTCAGGAAATGATCGTCTGTCAATAACTTTCTAATCTGAGGACCTATAAAAACACCTTCCTTTATTTTCTCGTAGCTAATCTTTGGATATTTTGAACAAATGTACTTGAAACACTCACCTTCTCTATTCAATGCTTTGACGTACTGCTTCATCAAGCCTAACTTAATGTGCAAGGTGGTAGGAGGATTTATTTGGTTCAACTAGATGTTCATGTAAAATGTTCTTTGATCCTGGGGTAAGATTCTCTCTAGGAGGCCAAGTTTTCCTTTTCCAGTGCTGGTCACGTGCTCGACTATCCCATTCGCAG
The DNA here is from genome assembly GCA_023014485.1 of Bathynomus jamesi. Classification (NCBI taxonomy): domain Eukaryota; kingdom Metazoa; phylum Arthropoda; class Malacostraca; order Isopoda; family Cirolanidae; genus Bathynomus; species Bathynomus jamesi. The sequence continues at coordinate 368,053 of JAJOZX010000320.1, read as the reverse complement.
ATGAAAACATGGCATCTTAGTGTATCCTGATTGCTGCCCAAGTAACATGCAAAGGACTTGAGATCCCCACACAATATCCATCTGTGATTTTGATACTGAATTTTTTCCAGAAGCAGTTTCATGTTGTCATAGGTCTTTTAAATGAGTAGAATGGGCCACTGGGATTGATGCATATTTGTTACCGTTGTACAGAAACACTCCTTTTAGACTGGTTTTAGAGGAATCTATAAACAACCTCCAGTCACTGGTTGGTATTCGATGCCTAGCTTGCACACTAATCCTGTGATGTTCTTGCAAAATACCAAGGGACCATCTTTTTCGAAAAAAGGCACGCAGTCTTTCTCACGATTTCTGTACCAAGCGAAGTATGTGTCGGATGCCAATAAATTGTTCTCCTGCAATCTAGACCCCAAAAGTTCTGCAGAGTCCTTAGGCAGACTCAAATCCCTGACTAAGTCATTAGTTCGGCTTGGGTTAATGGGTTAGGAGGATCTCGGTCAGCTGTTGGCTGTTCATAAACATCATCATTGTCTGGATTTGGAGCTGAATCAGAATCTGAATTGTATTGATCCAGACTCTAGGGTGGGCGGGGAATAGGGACTTCTGGACCATGGGGTACCCGGCCTTATTGCAGATGGAAGACTTGGGTATTGAAGGCTCTCTTTATTCTTTGCATTATAACCTTAACATTGCAAGAACAGAAGTAGCAGTCGTCGGTATGGTTCTAGGCTCGCGCTTACCATAGGGATCCCAAATGGCAAACTTTCTTTTACCTTTGCTCCAATTCCTTAGTGCCGCAACACACGTAAGACAAACCTTGTGTGGAGCCCAACTTTTGTCTTGATCTCCTAATTTAATTTCAAAATAAGCATGATAAGCTCTCTTAATGAAGGTCGTTACATTTGTCCTTTGTTTTACAACAACATACCGACCACAAATATAACAAAATATGTCTGGACTATGGGTACATCCTCTAGAAGCCATTATTAAAATTTTAAAGACGTAATGTTAGAATTATCTATCTGAAAAAATATGAAAGAACGAAATTAATTAAAGATAAAAAAGTAAAAAATTACAAAACGCCCCAAAATTGTTTTGCTAATAACTTTAAAACTGTGGGTGATAGAAAAAAACTGGTAGCATTTTTTAATTCAGTGCAGCGAACTGCTTCAGAATCACAACTCAAAATAAAGAAATCTATTTTCATGCAGACCGGTGTAATCTAACGGCGAGAGGTCTGGAGACCTTGGTGGCCATTGAATGGGACCACCGCGGGGGAAGAAGAGCTGCGCGCGCATCAGATTGAAGCAGCTCTATCTCCGTAACCATTCAGAAATAGACACATGTTCATATGAACTTTTTTCTCACAATGACCGATACTATCACCTCCCGAAGTATTGACCTTTCCTCCTGAAACACCCTGTATACACACATTTGCACAACCAATGAGTGCGAACATATGGGAACTTTTTTTATTTGCCTGCATAACGTTTCATCATTTATTTCTGTGTCGCACAAATCGAATAATTTTTAAAAATTTATAAATTCCTTCCCACGTGACATGTGCGGGAGAAATGAAAGACAATACATGCCACAAGTATTACTAAATATCCTTGGAGGCGGTAAGGATTCCATACAATTTCAGGGATATGTAACTGTTCAATAAATTTTACAATAACAGGGTCATTTCAGGCCCGAGTGCCGAGTGAATCAAAATAGTACAGTCCGAGGCGGAGCTTGAACGTGTTATAGCTAATTTTCGTTTTGATGAAAGGGGAATAAATGATTTCGAGGCTTTACCGCACAGCCAACCCAGTGATCTGAATACAGGGGTAGAGGTATTGGCTCACATCCGGTCCAACGAATGCTAGGTCATCGATGAACTAATGTAAGTTTTTTGGGAGTTAAGAACAAAACACATTGTATTTTCATTTAATTTATTAAATGGTAGAAAACATTAAATAAGCCTTAATGGAGACATTTTACAATTGTATATACACCTTTACACAATATAGATACTATTATACAGGGTGTTTCAGGAGGAAAGGTCAATACTTCGACAGGTGATAGTATCGGTCATTGTGAGAAAAAAAGTTCATACGAACATGTGTCTAATTCTGAATGGTTACGGAGATAGAGCTGTTTGAATCTACAAATACAAAAGCATTGTTAATGGTAATCAAGAAAGAGAAACCAATTACTGTTTCTAATTACACGTTTCGGTCATTGTGAGAAAAAAAGTTCATATGAACATGTGTCTAATTCTGAATGGTTACGGAGATAGAGCTGTTTGAATCTACAAATAAAAAAAAGCATTGTTAATGGTAATCAAGAAAGAGAAACCAATTACTGTTTCTAACATTTAATGTTTAAACATTGGCATTTTGAATGGTAGATACAGAAATGACAAATTGTTTACAGTTTACAATACGTTTTCGAAAATCCCACCATCAACCTCAATGCACTTTGCAACACGTGTGCGAAAATCGCGTGTTGTTCGTCTGAGTTGATCTTGACGTTCTTTATGCGGGCAGCAGCATCCAAATGTGCGCGAGCAATTCGTCTCGTGTATCCACCTTTCTTTTGTAAACTTGACTTTTCATCCCCCCACAAACAATAACACCAGTACACATTTGAAAACTTGTCGATCGATCTTTACAAACTAGTTGGTGATTCTATATAATTTGAGTGCGCTGATCTCAAAAATATAGTTAGTTTTTCCCTATCACGTATGGTTTTCTTACTACAGGGTGTGTCATAAATCCCCCATTTATCCCCAAATGTGAACCACCTTATCGAGACCAACATTGGATTGCACATGCTAAACCATAAATTTTGTTGTTATAGACTACAGTAACGCTTACATAATAATGTAGGGTAAATATATATAACAACCAGTCCCGTTCCCAGCAAAATACTCTCTCCCCTCCCATCAATAGGTGGTTAACATTTGGGGACAGATGAGGTATTACAACACCCCTTGTAGCACGAAATCTTTAGGTGATAGAGTAAAACCTAATTAAAGCAGAATTAAATAGCTCCTAGCTCTTGGACAAGCATATTGCTTGTTTATGAAAGAATAAAAAATAACTGAAAGAACCATAATATATTTACCTTCTTTACTTGCAAACATTTCAGGACTTATTCCAAAGACTTAAGACTACGAAGGTAGATCTGACTAATGACGACTAAACCGGTGCTTCTTTGATGTTTTCTTATGCTGTGCGTTAGGCTGATCTCGTTGCAGACACCAGCAGTAATCCGCCATCATATTTGTATGCCATCTTCCTTGATATCTTCTTTCCATGGTTTTGATGTCCTGGTGAAATCGTTCCCCTTGCTCCTCACTGACATCTCCGAGATTTTCGGGAAAACGGTCAAGATGCGAAAATAAGAAGTGAACTTTCAGGCTCATGTTTCAGCCTGAGGCGCAAAACTTTTTAAGCATATTTTCCACCAGTCTTTCATAATTTTGGCTTTTGTAGTTTCCCAAGAAGTTTTCAACAACATCTTTGAAACCAAGCCATGCTTCTTTTTCTTTATTAGTCATTGTGTTCAGGAAATGATCGTCTGTCAATAACTTTCTAATCTGAGGACCTATAAAAACACCTTCCTTTATTTTCTCGTAGCTAATCTTTGGATATTTTGAACAAATGTACTTGAAACACTCACCTTCTCTATTCAATGCTTTGACGTACTGCTTCATCAAGCCTAACTTAATGTGCAAGGGTGGTAGGAGGATTTTATTTGGTTCAACTAGATGTTCATGTAAAATGTTCTTTGATCCTGGGGTAAGATTCTCTCTAGGAGGCCAAGTTTTCCTTTTCCAGTGCTGGTCACGTGCTCGACTATCCCATTCGCAGATGAAACATGGCATCTTAGTGTATCCTGATTGCTGCCCAAGTAACATGCAAAGGACTTTGAGATCCCCACACAATATCCATCTGTGATTTTGATACTGAATTTTTTCCAGAAGCAGTTTCATGTTGTCATAGGTCTTTTAAATGAGTAGAATGGGCCACTGGGATTGATGCATATTTGTTACCGTTGTACAGAAACACTCCTTTTAGACTGGTTTTAGAGGAATCTATAAACAACCTCCAGTCACTGGTTTGGTATTCGATGCCTAGCTTGCACACTAATCCTGTGATGTTCTTGCAAAATACCAAGGGACCATCTTTTTCGAAAAAAGGCACGCAGTCTTTCTCACGATTTCTGTACCAAGCGAAGTATGTGTCGGATGCCAATAAATTGTTCTCCTGCAATCTAGACCCCAAAAGTTCTGCAGAGTCCTTAGGCAGACTCAAATCCCTGACTAAGTCATTTAGTTCGGCTTGGGTTAATGGGTTAGGAGGATCTCGGTCAGCTGTTGGCTGTTCATAAACATCATCATTGTCTGGATTTGGAGCTGAATCAGAATCTGAATTGTATTGATCCAGACTCTCGGGTGGGGGGGAATAGGGACTTCTGGACCGGGGTACCGGCCTTATTGCAGATGGAAGACTTGGGTATTGAAGGCTCTCTTTATTCTTTGCATTATAACCTTTAACATTGCAAGAACAGAAGTAGCAGTCGTCGGTATGGTTTCTAGGCTCGCGCTTACCATAGGGATCCCAAATGGCAAACTTTTCTTTTTACCTTTGCTCCAATTCCTTAGTGCCGCAACACACGTAAGACAAACCTTGTGTGGAGCCCAACTTTTGTCTTGATCTCCTAATTTAATTTCAAAATAAGCATGATAAGCTCTCTTAATGAAGGTCGTTACATTTGTCCTTTGTTTTACAACAACATACCGACCACAAATATAACAAAATATGTCTGGACTATGGGTACATCCTCTAGAAGCCATTATTAAAATTTTAAAGACGTAATGTTAGAATTATCTATCTGAAAAATATGAAAGAACGAAATTAATTAAAGATAAAAAAGTAAAAAATTACAAAACGCCCCAAAATTGTTTTGCTAATAACTTTAAAACTGTGGGTGATAGAAAAAAACTGGTAGCATTTTTTAATTCAGTGCAGCGAACTGCTTCAGAATCACAACTCAAAATAAAGAAATCTATTTTCATGCAGACCGGTGTAATCTAACGGCGAGAGGTCTGGAGACCTTGGTGGCCATTGAATGGGACCACCGCGGGGGGAAGAAGAGCTGCGCGCGCATCAGATTGAAGCAGCTCTATCTCCGTAACCATTCAGAAATAGACACATGTTCATATGAACTTTTTTCTCACAATGACCGATACTATCACCTCCCGAAGTATTGACCTTTCCTCCTGAAACACCCTGTATACACACATTTGCACAACACAATGAGTGCGAACATATGGGAACTTTTTTTATTTGCCTGCATAACGTTTCATCATTTATTTCTGTGTCGCACAAATCGAATAATTTTTAAAAATTTATAAATTCCTTCCCACGTGACATGTGCGGGAGAAATGAAAGACAATACATGCCACAAGTATTACTAAAATATCCTTGGAGGCGGTAAGGATTCCATACAATTTCAGGGATATGTAACTGTTCAATAAATTTTACAATAACAGGGTCATTTCAGGCCCGAGTGCCGAGTGAATCAAAATAGTACAGTCTTTCCCTATTTTTAAAATAGATTGCAAACCAATGAATCCCCTCACCCCCCACAATGTCGGTGTTCACGATAATCCCATACCAGTCTCTCGTGGTTGGCAATTTCATTGTTTCAATCTTCGCAAACACGCCGCTAAATTTGGAGCGTGTGATTCGGTCACTTTTCATTACTCTCTGGAATGTATTCACGTCCATTTTAAAAGTCTGTGACCACGTTCCTGAAACGATCAATTTCTATTAGAGTCTGTGATTCGAGGTACAAGAGTACGCTAATAGGCGCGTCTATAGGGTTGGCAAATTCCAACCTGACTGACATGTTCCCACTTTATTGTAGGCTTAAGTGCGTATTTATACTAGCAGACAAGTCAGGGGTAATATCAAATGAATAAAGGTTAAATTCATCCAAAATTCATTCTGCGTTACGCCAAACCCAAGCTCGTCACAGGCACCGGCATTATGAGCCAGATTACTATAAGCTCTCGCGCAGAGCGGGAACACAGTGTCTGATGAGTAATCAGTAATCATAGGCCCACCCAATGCGACACCATTTACGTATAGTTATATTTTTAAGGCCGAAATTCTCGAATTTAAAGGCGCTCTTTTTATATTTTCCATTCGTCGAAGCGTGATCTTGCATTCCAATTAATATCCTTTTAGGTAGAACTCCCAGGGCCACGTTTTCTAGCTGCTTCGAGGCCAACCCGGCGGGCACCGTGTATAGTTTGATCGGTACTCTGTTAATTGGGTATTTTACAGTTGCGTGTATTAAATTTTTTTCAATTTCTACATATTTCAGGGAACTTAATTTCACTCTCAGTACACGTAAATATGTCTCTACGATGTGAATCACAACGGGTTTTGCGCCCTCTTCTTGATCAAGCTCCAGATTTATGCAGATCTCAGGACTCGTGTGGTTGAGCTTTAGTTTCAGATCGACGCCGTTCATAAGCAGTTTCTCTTGGAACGTGAAGTCTGTATGAAGACGACCAAAACACTCGTATATCTTTTTTTTAGAATTTTTAAATTTATCCTTTATACTATCATCTTTAGTCTGATAATAGCCTTCGGCAGTTAAAAAGGTGTCCTTCGCTTCTTCTGAAAAGTTGACGATATTTTCCAGATAGGCTCGTAGGTGATAATACCCCGTTCCTGCCGAGATATTAATCTGGTTTAAATACACCTCACACTGGCTGAATATGGAGTGTAGAAAGTTGGTTTCAGGGTATGTAGAGTAACTATCATCGCAGTCCGTTCCATCAGAATGGGCAACGCAGTTTAGCGTACATGTGCATGCAGCTCGGGTCAAGAAAGTAAGGGCCTGAGCTGGGTATCACGAATTCTATAGGGACACTCGGCGAACTAATTGTTTAATGGGACCTGAGTAGGGGGCATATCAAAGAGGGACAGTTCCGATTTACAGCATTGTGAACTACACGGATGGATGAAACGCGCCATGACGAGTCAAAAATAGTACCACCTCTATCCACAACTAGTAATCAGCCTATGATTCGTGAGAGTAGTGTCCACAGCTTATATCAGCCATAGGCTTCATACGCTTAGAACACTTCTTTTTTTATTTCCTTTTACGTTTAGCGCCAAGTGCTGGTAACCCCTTCTTCCTGACAACCCTCTTCTTTCCGCAACCACGCATTTTTCTCTGCATCCTTGATGATTTCGTCCCGTGTGCATTTTAAATGTTTGTTTAGAGCTTCTTTAGGTTTAGTTCCACCCATTATGTCTTCTACCGCGTTAAAACCTCATTGTAACGCCTTCCTCCTGAGATATCTAGCCCCCCCTCTTCAACAGTTGGACAGCGGTGCGTAGTATGGTTGAAAAAATGGATCCAAGCCCACTCTCACCTGATATCTCGCCTCTCGATAGACTGTGAAAGGCCTTCGGGTCATTATAACTGAATGCGACGAAAGTGTAGCTTCACTCTCAAGCTCCCATCACGAATGGGAAATTTTTTCCCTCAATCGTTCTTATATATACCGAGATATTAGTTAATAGATTAGTCGCAACATTCACATCAAACATTCACATAATGGGGCTTGTCATATGTAATGCTCAAACTTTTCCCTCTATGGTTCGGGGTGTGTGCATTGCGCAGCAGGCGCGCCTGGGTGTTACCAACAGATTGGTGCTCTACAATATTGCTGTAAATATAGCATATATCTGGAGGTGGAGAGCTTTCACCCAATTTCTCCATCTTCAATTGATACATTAAGCTGGACATGTCATGCTTTGCCTTGTGAAAGGTATCTCTTTGGAGAGCTGCGCTATATCGGCCCTCGGCCACAATTGTGAACAGCTCTTTATCTTTAATATTTCTACTAAGCGTTGATTTTAACTTCAATGTGCGTGCAGGCGTGTCTATGTTTAAGACTTCAAAAAGTAAATCGTTTGTCAGGTACGACTTTTCAAGACTCTTGTTTAACCCCATCACAATGTTCATGGCTGTGTCATAATGCCCGATTCCTAGCGTTACATTTGTACTATAGTGCTGTACCTCACCGAACAGGACTGATCGCATAGTGTTGTCAAAGGTTATGTCTAATTTTTCACACTCATCGATTCTTCTAAGGTACAGAAATATGATTTGCTCACTTTCAACAGTTAAAAATTTGGAGACTAACTGGAGTTCACATAAACCCACCTCATACGAATCACGCTCCAATGCAATAGGCCCGTGGAGTTCTGTCACAAAGTTGGCGAGGATGTTAGGATGTACAGACAGAGAAGAAGAAGACGGAAGTGTGACATAGAAGTGGCTAGGCGCCATGTTGCATACTAATTAAGCTTCATTATTGCAGCAGCTTTTATATAGGTGTTGAAGCTTTCTGGATAACCCAGCCATTTCACCAGGTACATTTTTCTCTTTCCTGAACCTTTGCTGCCTAAAATGTTTTCAATTTTAAACACACTTTTCCTATATTAAATGTCACTTTCTCTAACTCCTCGCGGTAAAAACCTCCTGCGATCTTTTCCCCATTCAAATCTTCAACGTAATACATCATTATCTCGCTTTTAGGTCTCATAGCACTAACTTTAAAAATCTCACGTGTCCATCCTTGCTCAAATCCCTTCGCGAATTTATTTCCCGAACGTGATAGCCTTACATAATCATTGATTTTGAAATGTGTAGAGTGTGGTGGCTGTGCTCCATCTCTTCTCACCTCTGTGCGAGTACCTCTTTCTAAAACTTCGTTAGGTATTGTGCCAATCATACGGTGGTGTGAACGATTGTATGACGACGCCAATGATCCCACAATGTTTATATATCTGTATGTGTTTTTATGTGTAGAATAGCGATGCATGAGTTCCTTTATTGTACGTTGAACTCTTTCAGCTAAAGAGGCCTTATGTATAGAACTGCTAGTGTAGTAACTGATATTAAACTCTGTCAGCATGTTCTGAAAAGCGCGGCCTATAAATTCTTTCCCCATATTCGTACAAAAATAGCCAGGAACCCTATCTTCTTTTAACATCAACGTTTTGGTCACTTTAGCAACTGTTTCAGGCGATTTATTTTTCAAAGGAATTAACCACAGATATCTAGAGAATACATCTATTATGAATAGGATGTAGCAGTATCCGTCATTATACACTGAATATCGTTGCATGTCTGTTAAATCCGCTTGCCAAATAGAGTCAATCGAATCCGCGGTTGTCTTGGCCGTTTTAAACCTTTTTCTCACCGGCTTATGAAGTGTATAAGCATCCTGCTCCCGCAAAAACCTCTCAAAATCTTTTTTCCCTACTCCGGAAACACCTCTGTACACGTAGGGTGGATCACTTTTCACTTTTTTTTAAAAATTATAGCTGGTCAAAGTTTTTCCCATGCTTTGGTTCAGTGGAAGTACACTGACACCATTTTTACCAAAATCGATCAATATTTAGGGGTCGCGCATCGTCCTTGAAAATTTCAATTTTGGAAATTTGGCCAAATTGACAATTTTTTACTGAATGAAGATAAATCATCAAATGACCATATTTTCTTAATCCTCTCAGTGAAAGAAATCCTCTCAGATACTTACCAAGTTGATCGGACAAGTGGTTTAGAAGTTACACTCACCTAGAAATAACATTAAAATTTAAAATACCGTATTTGTCCCCCGTTATGGACGTAATCATAGCATCAGTAGCTGGCGCATCCTAAAATCACAATTACACACACACACGCTATGTCTATGACCAATATTTTTACTAATCACAGTTTGCTTTTTACAGATCAACTGTGTCAATTGATTCTTGTTTGATAAGTCTAGACTTTAGTACAATGGATAAACTGTTAACAACCAGGAGTGGGAAGACTCTGAAAGTTACTTATTCTGGAAAAGAGAAAGCAGCAACAACAGCACCACCTTCTCTAAGGTCAGCCACGGACGTCTTCTTAATTGGTCAGCCATCTTCCTCGATCGGTGGTGCCAAATTGCCAACTACCCATCAAGTTCTCCAATACTTCTTCTATGCCAAGCAGGAAACTACTGACAGGAAGGCCGCCGTAAAAGACACGGTGGCCAATGTTCTGGCATTTTGGAACATGGCACGTATAAAGACGATCACGAGGCGTAACTGCGAAAGAAAACTGGAGTTACTGTGGGAAGAGTCGCGCTCGCTGCAGAAGAGCAAGATGAGAGACAGTGACGCGGGAAAAGGCAGGGAGAAGTTTTCAGAAAATCTGAACAAGCTCTGGGACATCGGAGCTCCCGATGCTATTGAAGAGATACAGAAAAGTCGACTGCTCTCAGACAACAACAAACAAGAAGATATTAAATTTTATGAGGATCAACGGGGCCTGCGCCAGGCAACAATGAGTGGGAATGATAAAGTGTTCGTTGTCAAGAGAAAACGGCAACTCTCAAGACAACAATCTCGTGATGAGCCAGGCACCTCAAAAACGAAATTAGGAACCGAAGCTGAGAGCGACGATGAATCTATAGAAAGCAGATCATCGAGCAACTCCGAATCACAGCTAGAACCACCATACCGACAGCCGAGAGAATCAACTGTATCAATCAGCCTTCCTCACCGCATCCTCAATGCACCGGCTGTTATTGAAGTGGCTGATCGCTTCCGGATGTCCAATAATCAGGTGTGTATATATCAGTAATGATCTTTCCTTGACAAAGATATAATAGACGTAACGACGGAAAATTTAGTGATTATTTTGTCACATAAAAACCATACGCATCCTTGTCAATTTCCTTTCAATTTCGCACATAGGTGGCAAGTGTCGTGGCGGCAGTCCTACGTTCGGCAGATCCGCCCGCAGACCTGGACAAATTCAGTATCTCGAAGGACACGTCTCGCCGTGGAAGAGTGGCACATCGTTGTGAAGTGTCGACAGCTGTGCAGAAATCCTTCGTATCTCCGAGGCATGCTGTCGTCCACTGGGACGGTAAAGTAATCAAGGTCAGTTTTGCCCTCACCGTGGACGACAGTGAATTAACATGTTCCAGTGACGACAGTGGATTGACATATTCCAGTGGACGATAATGGATTGGCATGTATGACATACGTTTCAGGACTCTCTTGGATCATTGGAGCACCGCCAGGCGATTCTCATCTCCGGAGCTCCCCAATGCACAGAAGGAAAGTTGTTGGCCGTTCCGACTGTTGCTGACGGCACCAGTCTGTCCCAGGCCCAGGCGACCTTTCGTGCTCTCAAAGACTGGGGATGCGAGAACAACGTGATTGGACTGTGCTTCGACACAACTTCCTCCAATACAGGGAGGGTGCAGGGTGCGGTGGTCCGGCTGGAGAACATGCTTGGTAAACCGCTCTTCCAGCTGGGCTGTCGCCATCACGTTATGGAGCTCATCGTGGGGGCAGTGGTCATCACCGCGTTTGGAAGAACCACAGCACCAACTGAACCTTTGTTCCAGTATCTGAGGAGAAGGTGAATTTCAAGTCTAAGGCGCATTTGTTTTCTCCAATGATTTTTCGCCTTCAGAGCAATTGAGATATCAGCGTCCTTCTACTAATGATGTTAATAGCAGTCGAAAAGGGAAACTTCAGTCGTTTTCATGCAATATTTTCATAACTCCCCTTTCAGGTGGGACAAGCTCGACCTCTCGACTTATCGCGAGCTGGAGATCGAGCATTTGGCGAAGGTGACGTGGCTGATGGAGCTCCGAGATGAGGCAGTCAAGTTTCTCGGCACCGCTTCTGGTCTTGTCAGAGAAGACTACCGAGAAGTGGCGGAGATTACACTCCTGGTACTCGGGGCCCAGTCACCTCGTGGCACACACTTCATGCGCCCAGGAGCCTACCATCATGCGAGGTGGATGGCCAAGGTTGGTATTTTGAATTAGAAGTTAAATATTGTATTGCCTTCTGCAAACAGCCATTTGAAGTCCCTACCAGAAAAAAATAAGATAAATAATTTACCATTAAACAAACTTATATTGAGTGGTATCGGTATTTATACATCACAGTGCGTATTCGTTTCAGATCATCTACTACACGAAGCTCCTGATGTTCAGCGGTCAGCTGGAGTTCGACGACGAGCTGGTACAGAAACTTCAGAGAGTGGTACTATTTACTGCACTCCTCTACGCACCTGCCTCGCTGGCGGCTCCTGTCGCAGATGATGCCCCGCTGAATGACCTTGTGTTGTACCAGCGTCTTCTGCAGTACAGGGCTGTGGATCGCGAGATTGCAGAGGCTTCACTGGCAGTGATCAGGCGGCAGTGACAAAGTGGAAGACACTGTGAAGCACGAGATGGCAAAGAAGCTGTGCCGCCTCGCTCTGCCCGAGGACTTCACGTATGACAACGTCTCGGTTGATGACACGACGCGCCTTCCGGACCTGATCGATGAGTCATCGTGGTTCGTGTTCACAGGCCTGCAGGTGCGCGCGTCTACGTGGCTCACTCTGCCGGTGAATAAGTGGGATCAAGATAAGAACTACTGTGATCTGAAGAATGTCATCTCGCATCTGAAAGTTACCAACGACGTGGCAGAGAGAGGGATAAAACTGATAGAAGATTACGCGAACACTGTCACAAAAGACGAGTCACAGCTGCAGGGTCTTCTTCAGCTCGTGGAAAAGAGCCGGAAAGAACTCGGTGACTTCAAGAAGTCGTCACTTGCCAAGATGACGTGGCGCAGAGGGAAAGAGTTAGCAGAGAGGGTACATGGCGCACGCCTTAAGATGACGTGTGTTCTAACCACGATTCATATAGTTTTTGAACCTAGTTAGGGGCACCGGAGTAAGTGCCTTTAGTGATATCGGTAAACCGTTTTAATACAAAATACATTTGATCTTTCCTTATTCGTTTTATCTTATCCTAAAAAGCAGACAATGGCAGACAGCATATGGAGGTACGGGGACAAATACGGTATTTTAAATTTTAATGCTATCTCAAGGTGAGTATAACTTCTAAACCACTTGTCATATCAACTTGGTAAGTATCTGATAGGATTTCTTTCACTGAGAGGATTCAGAAAATATGGTCATTTGATGATTTATCTTCATTCAATAAAAAATTGTCAATTTGGCCAAATTTCCAAAATTGAAATTTTCAAGGTCGATGCGCGACCCCTAAATATTGATCGATTTTGGTACAAATGGTGTCAGTGTACTTCTACTGAAGAACCAAATCATGGGAAAAACTTTGACCAGCTCTAATTTTTTAAAAAAAGTGAAAAGTGATCCACCCTACTGTACAGTCTATTAACGCCGCCATAGGAGGCGGGGTTAGAAATGTTATAATAGCGTTTTCTTAATATGTTAGCCATTTGCGTATTTTAGAGACACGTGGATAAGGTTGGCCGTTTGTTCTCTTCTTTCTCCTCTTCAGAGACGCTACTGCTGGGGCGATGGCGTACTCAGTTGTGACACATGCGAGACTTGATCCGTCTTTTAACCTATTCAGATTACCTATCAATGTTTCGGGGACATTTATTTGTTGTAGTCTTGCTTTAATATGCTTCCATCCTGTTGGTGAGGGTCTGTCCCACTTTCTCACCAGATCATGGACAATGTCAACGATGTTGGATCCTTGTACCCTTGTTCCTTCAACAATGACCTCGCCTGTATCGGCCCACTGTGATGGGGTCGTCACTCAATAGATTATAAAGACTTAAGCCTTTATTCCTCAATGTATGTGAAAGACTGCTTTTTAATACATGTTCGATGCGCTGCGTTCAATTATTCTTTGGTTGGTCATCTCTAACGTCGGACCCAGGTCCTATGTCGCCATGCTCAGCGTTGCTCGCGAAGTGGCTAATGACCACGCGGAGATCTGTCGGATTCTTATAATCTTCGTACTCATGAAGAAATTTCTGCAGAGCCTCTTGGTATAAGATCCTTTTCTCATCAGGTGACTTTTCACTATTTAATAGGGCTAACAATTCGCTTTCCATTCTTTCAAGCCTGCTTTTACGGGTTCTAGAGCCGTGTCTGGAATCTTTGAACTTTGCAATGAAGTATACACCTCGTGGGGAATCACAACCACTTTCTTCATTATATTAATCTAATCAGTAAAGGAACCTAAACTGAAAATAAGATGGGGAAGAATAATCCCCCTCTTTTTACAATAATTCACTTTTTCTTCCCCACAGTTTGACTTTTACGAGCGAGCGCACGTATTATGTTCTTGTAACGGCGTAAGCGAGCCTTTTGAGGGGGTTTCATTGGCACATTACATTTTATAACATTAAGACAGATTTCACAGATGCATTTTAAAAAGTCGGAGTCGATATTTTTAACAAACATCTGCTGCAATGCTCGGGGCAATCGTTGATAGATTTTTATTAATTTACGATATTTCTTCAGCCTATTTGTCATTCTGGAATAGACACCGTTTCAGGATCGTTTGGGAATATATTCGTTCTTAGAAGCACCCTAAGTGTCTTTCGCGGGTGAAGATCACAAAGCAAATATCTGTAACGCTGACTTGTGGCTTCTTTATAAACCTCCAAAAACTCCTTACGCTGATTCGGGAACATTTGATTGGCTAATACCCCAATTTGTGACACATTTCTACGTTGTGCGAATAAAACTAGATATTATGTATTTAACGACACATCCAGCATGTATCTATTTTTGAAAAATAGTTTCTGGTTGATGAAGAATACGCTTATATTAAGGTGGTGGGAGAACACTGTAAATGTCTCGGCAAACGTTTTATCCATTTCCAACATGAGATCGTCAATTACAATAACTGTATGCTCATTACCCTTTGACGAATTAACGTCATATACACCTTTGTGGAGCAAAATTTCATCTTGATACTCGTAGAACACTGACTGATACGTCGAATAGCACCATATTACTTTATGCACAAATTCTGAGAACATCTCCCCCTTATCTTTAATGATTTTAAGCATAAACCCAGTTTTACCACATCCTGTAGGGCCAGATATAATACATGTGGAGGGGCTTGTGAACCTGAATTTTTCTACAGATTCCGTCTCTAACACGTCACACCACTAATTGGGTCATTTACAAATATTACAAAATTAATTTAAGTGCTGCTCCTTATATTGTTGTTTTTCTTCTTCCACAGAACCATGACTGACGACGATGTACAGCACCACATCATCGATATCACAGATGAAACTGATGACCGTGTAGCTAGAGAATCCTTCTCCGCTGACGAACCCTCATCAACGATACGTAGCATGCGACAATTCAAAGAGGAAGCATGATGAAGAACGTTCTACATCAGGATAAAGCGTGCCAGGATTGCGCCGGTTGTTAGACCCCGAGTAATGGAGCCACAACGAACTACGTCTTACGACACAACCCCCACAATAGTACCTTCCTCAAATATGCCCGATTATTCATGTTCAGTTCCGGGTACTTCCTCCACAGCAGCAGCAGCTTCTCATACTGTGGAGGATGGTATAACATTCGAGTTGGTGCGCACCGCTACCCCTACGCCTGCGTTGACTAGAAATCGGTACGTGGTAAGGGTTGAGCCTGGATCCCTGTATACCAACGGTGTTGGACTACGACAGGGAGTTGAACATATTGTGGAGTTTGCACTTCAGAACCGGGACGAACGTGAAGTGCGGAGGAGGTTGTCCTTAAAGTTCGGGTCAAATGACGGGGACGTAGATGATTTTTGGGTAATATCGTTCAGAGTTTTGGTGACGGTAGAGATAGAATATATCTTGGGCCGTATAATGCAGGCCTCTCAAAGTAGTACAACCTTCAATATGGGCAACTTCATGGTAGATATTGACAGAGTATTCCGGGTTGCGGGTCATAGTGCCACACCTTATACTCTTAGCTTCAATTCTCCGGTTATTTACAGAAAGCATTTAAACGTCTATCGTGGTTTCGGCTTTATAGCAATAGTCTTAGCTCATATGTTCACTGCGCTAAATACATGGACGCAAAAAATATAGCTGCCTACGGTTGTGCAGCGTGCCCGTAAAATGGCTTCAGAAGCTAAGCTTGAGTTTGAGTGTAATATGGGCCCTGAAGAACTGAGAAGGGCAGAGCAAGAAATGAATGCACGTATAGTCGTATTTGGAATGGATGATCGTCGTAGGACTGTCTATGTTTTTAAAAGCAGCGTGAGAGATCGTACAAGACCTCTACTTATTTTAGGATTGTCAGGAACATCGTATCTCCCCATGTAAGGGATGTCTCGAGTTTGCTGATGATATAGTGAAACATTGTAAGAATTGCTACATGGTATATGAGCAGTGTAAAAGCCTCAAATGTGAAAGTCGTGTAGTTGAAACCGAGAAGAGAGAATGTAATATGTGTAGACGTACATTTTTCAATAATAAATGCTTTGAACTCCATAAATCAATTGGCACTTGCAGGAAAATGAGGATTTGCAAGAGCGGGATGTTTGACATGATGGATAATTGGGGGAATTTCAAACATAAACGCAATGAAATTCTCTGTTCTACATGTCATGAAATATATAAGGTGGATGGAGCGAAGTATGTTATATGAAAGATGCTAAGCCTAAAAATAGCCCTTGTATAACCGTGTACTACGATATAGAAATCTACATGAACGATAAAACAAAGAGGTTATTCCACATTTACTCGTAAGTCAGACTATCTGTGATGAGTGCATGGAGATCGAGTGCGATGAGTGTCACAAATGTGAAAACGGACAAACGTTTTTAAAAAGAATGCACACGACAGCCCTGTGAAACTCTTTGTATCCTATATTGTCAAATTAGCAGACAAGTTGAAAAAAATGACTGTATATTCTTGCCCATAACGGGGCAAAATTTGACACACAGTTCCTTCATAAGAAGTTGCTTGAACACGAGTCGTCCGCGATATTTACAGGTGATCCCTTGAAGATCGGCAACAAACTAATACAGATGCAGATGAGAGGTAATGTACAGTTTCAAGACACTCTGATGATCACACTTTGTAAATTAGCAAAGCTACCCAAGGTCATGGACGTAGCCGCTGAAGTTTCAAAAGGGTATTTCCCTTACACTTTCCTCACTCGCAAAACTTTAAATTACATAGGGCTACCTCCCCCTAAACATTACTTTAACTACACCAACATGAGTGATAGTAAGCGTGAAGATTTTGATCGCTAATACAACAGTTTTAATGAAGCTAATCCATAAATTATAGCCAATGAATGTGAACGTTATTGCATGAATGATGTGCGCGTGCTTAGAGTATGTTTCCAGGCCTTTAGAAGGATGTACATAGCCCGTTTCAAATGCGATCCGCTGCAACTCGCAACCACGATCGCCTCATTATGTTTTACGGTGTTCAAGAATAACTTCATGCCTAAAGACACCTTAGCAGTCATTCACAGAAACAACCTCCGCAGTTATGGGCACAAGACTATTTACTGGCTCATACGCCTACAGCAACAGACCAGGGTATACGTAAAACATGCCCGCAATACGGGTGAAGTACCCGTTAAGGTCAATGGTCGTGTTTTTTGGGTTGATGGCCTAAGTGAGGATCCAACGACTGGTGAGAAGACTGTGTATTCCTTTAACGGCTGCTGGTGGCATGGATGCCCGCGCGATGAATGTGCCGTCACAGGGGACCTCCATGGAAGATCCCCCGCCGAAAGCCTCGCATGGACCCGTAACGGCGATCAACTTATAGGCTCCCATTTCACTCACAAGATCGTGTGGGAGCATCAGTATGATGCACGGATGGAAACAAATGACCAGTACCGTGAAGAAATAAGGGCCATCAAACGTTCAATGGTGTTGGACCCCCTCAAATGCGGTGACAGTTTGTTTTGAGGACGTACAAACCCATTCAAGCTATACTTTCCGCCAACGGAGGGCGTGAACCATCGAGAAGTTTTCAGCTAACTTGAATGAGCGCTACTTTGGGCTCTCCTTCGTAGACGTGCTCCCCCCTCGCGATTTATGGATGCCGATCTTACCCGTCATTATAGATCACAAGCTCATGTTTCCCCTGTGAGTGAAGTGCGCAGAGGAGATCAAAGGTGATTGTAACCATACAACCAATCAGCGTAAGATCAAAGGTGTGTATATACAAGCCCTGAGCTGGCCCTTGCCGTTCGCCATGGGTACAGAATATTGAAGATACATGAGGTGTGGCGGTTTCAGAAGCTACCCAACCTTTTCACGCCATATATAAATGCTTTTTTGAAGGATAAGGTAGAAGCATCAGGAGATCCGCGAGGGGTTGATACCGAAGATGAAAAAACGGCTTATATTCAGCGTTACCGTGCCCATGAAGGTATACAGCTTGACTGATCCAAAATTGTTAAGAATCCTGGCAAGCGCTTTAGTGAAAAGTTGTGCCTAAAGAGTTTTGGGGGGAAATTTGCACATAATACCGGCAAAGGGAACGTCCATTTTGCAAAAAGTTATAGTGAAGTCTGGGATTATGCCAACGCTCCCGATAAAGAGGTTATGGAGATCGTGAATGTAGGTAATACTTACATAATAAAGCACAATATCACCGAACTGGCCACAGATACCTCACGGGTTACAAACATACCTGTAGCCAGTTTCACAACGGCTTACGCCCGCATCAAACTTTGGGGACTACTGCACTCTCTTGGGCGGAGGGCGCTGTACGCTGACACAGATAGCGTGATATTCACAGCGAGGGAGGGTGAATACATGCCTGGTATTGGGGAATTCCTCTGAGAGCTAACTGATGAGATCAAGGATGAGTATGGTGATGGTGCATACGCAGACTCATTTGTATCAACAGGGCCAAAAACCTATGGGTTACGGGTGAGGGTGGGGGATGATATGAAATATATCGTGAAGGGCATCACGCTTAACCATGTGAACCGACGAGTCGTTAACTTTGACTCGTTGAAGGATCTAGTGTGCTTGGAAGATGAGGGCGACAAGCCACCCCAACTGATTTTGGGGACCCACAATTTTCGGGCGCAGAAACAGGGGGTGTGAAGGAACTTAGGGGATACTCCTCCCGCAAGTTGCATAACCCCTTGTAGCATAACCTCTTACAACATTCCCCCTCCCACTTTGTTGCATAAGATCTTGCAACATTTCCTTTGCAACATTGATCAACATTTGTAATTGCATTGCAATCTCTCCTTTTGCACCCATACTACTCGCGTTTAATACGTCTTGAAAAGAAAATTCTCTTGTAGAAAATCTAATAAACGTAAACGCACAGCGTCGCTGTTTAAGGTAATGAAATTAATGTTTGGGCAGTTAAATTCCGCGACAATACTTGATTCGTTATGCGTAACTATGCTTCTTAAAATGTCATACCTTTCAACGTCTATTGCTACTCCTTGTGAAGGAGGTTTATTTACATACAACCAAAATTAAAGTTTAAGTTATTAGCGCTAATTTTCAGAATAATTATATCTAACTGGTCGTTGGCATTAACTGTCTTTTGAACTGGACGAAGATTTTCTTTACAATATAAGGGTACACCCCTTCCCATTTTACTACTTTATCCTTGTTAAAAGGTTTATAATCTTTAATATGGTATTCACCTATAAAGTCCCTCTCTGCACTTTCAATCACGATTCAGTTATTGCCATAATGTCGTAATTTTCAAAGTGCCCTAATGCTTTAAATTCGTTATTCTTATTCCTTACACTCCTCGCTTTAATAAACACTACTTTCAAACTATTCTTTACGTAACTGTTTGTTCCTCTATACACGCTGAGTTTCCCTGAGGCCGACGGGTTACATTTCCTAAACGAGAAGGTACTATTTCATCTTGCTTACGTTTTAACTAAGTCTTACTCACTTTTAATCAATCAATCTCTCAAGTCGCAAATTACCTATTTCGTTGAAGTGAACGCCATCTTCAATGAACAGATCCGTAGAGTTAAAAATCTGATCAAAAAAAGCTAATGGAAACCAGTTTCAGATAATAAAACCACCGAAAAAATGCTAACCTTGGCAGAAAAGACGCTGAGAATTTTAGAAAAATATGCTCCAAAAGCACAGTCAAAAGGAAAGAGGAACGGGTTCGAGAGACAAAAGCGAACAATGTTCCAAAAAAGAAAGAGAGTAGAGGCGAAGTTAGTTAATTGAAGAGGCAACAATATCAGGGAAGTAATAAAAGGAAAATTGGAGAGCATCGATAGGAAAATACAAACCCTGATTAAGGGCCATACAGAGAGGGAAGAGGAAAAGGTGGTAGATGTAATAAAAGAAAACCCAAAATACTTCTGTAGTTCTGCGAAAAGGAAAACAAAAACGCGTGCTACTATCCGGCCGTTAAGGAAAGGAAACAATGAACTAACAGACGATCTAAAAGAAATATCTGCAACATTGAGAGCCCAGTACGAATCAATCTTCAGTACCCCAAAAAGTGACAAAGTGGTACCTGAAATAGATGCATTCTTTGAAGAGAAATTACAAGAAGAGTGTATAATAGATTTTGATTTTACCCTAGAAGATATAGCGCGAGCTATAGGACAAATGAAATCACATTCAGCTGCAGGTCCGGAAAAATAGAACACATTGTTGATTAAAAATTAAAAATGAAATAGCTACACCCTTATACTGGATATGGAGATCCCTAAACAATGGAGAAATACCGAGCATTCTGGAAAGAGCAAACACTGTCCCTATATATAAAGGAGGGGATAGATCACAAGCAAAGAACTACACACCTGTAGTATGGCTGCAAAATGTTCGAGTGCATATGCAATTGTAATGTTGATCAATGTTGCAAGATGCCAATCCCCACCCCTCTCCCAGTACCAACTCCCTTTCCTCCTTTGTTGCAAGATGCCAACCCCAACCCCTCCCAAAAGGGTGCCAAAAAAGGAAGCAAAGGGGAATCCCCCCAGCTGCCACAAGTTAGGATAGATCACAAGCAAAGAACTACACACCTGTAGTATGGCTGCAAAATGTTCGAGTGCATATGCAATTGTAATGTTGATCAATGTTGCAAGATGCCAATCCCCACCCCTCTCACAGTACCAACTCCCTTTCCTCCTTTGTTGCAAGATGCCAACCCCAACCCCTCCCAAAAGGGTGTCAAAAAAAGGAAGCAAGGGGAAATCCCCCAGCTGGGGGAATCCACCTAACATAATAGCGAGAGAGGAGAGAGAGAGAAGAAAGAGCGACCATCCTTCGCCTGGGAACGCCAGACGCATAATAATGCTATTGGTCTTTCCACTAGGCTTAGAAGGTCTTAATCAGCCAGTTGGCTTAGAAGGCTTAATCTAACTTAGAAGGCGTAAATGGCTTGTTTAGGTGTATGTGTATATATATATATATATATATATATATATATATATTAACTTTTGAGTTACCAGATTGTGCTATTTATTTAATTAATGGAGATGTTCTTGACAGCATCAGATAACTTAGAAATCCGCCAATTGTCTTAAGCAGCCAGTTGGTTTAGAATGCGTAACCAGCCATTTGGTATAGTGTATACATATACATATACAGTATATATATATGTATACATATATATATATTTGTTGTAGCAAACGTGCATCGTTTATATATATATTCCCATCACCCCAGTTATTCCAGTAAAGCATTTATTGGATAATAAAACACAACAACACCATTCTGTTTATTTAGACGAATTATTGGAATTAATTTCCTGAAATATATAGAAAATAAATATACAATCAAACTAGTTCAGAAGAATCCTATACACACTTTACACGACATATATAAATATATACATTCTTAAATAATAATATTAGTACAGGAGAAATCTATATACACATTTATATTAAATAATAAAATTTTAACAAATATATAAAAATAAATATACTGCAAAATAATATACATCAAAATACATACACTTTACGTTCTAGTGCGCCTAACTAAAATACTAAACTCGGATGTGATCGAGTTTACAGTTACATCATTGTTGCTTTGTACCATGCAATAAATATGATTTAACATTATTTCACCGCTCAAGGTATGCGGATGCCTGTATTCGATGTAAAGGGCCTTCAATTCGTTCAATACTATTTTTGTGCCCACTTTACATTCGGTTGGCATGTTATCACTCTCTTTAAAAACGGACAGAATACAATCAAAAGCACGCACAAAGAGGGCATCGTTAGCCACAACATCATTATTAAATTCAAGTTTATAAACACGCCTTTCCAATCGAGTGTTTATTCTTACCGATCCGAGCTTTCCAACCGTGAATTATTCTTCACAATGCATATCGGCAGTTGAAATAATTTTCTAAGTCAAAGCGACAACTGCTCATTATATAAAGAAATAGTTCTTCATGGTGAACGGTGTAGGTGAGCTCTGCCCTGTACTGCTCAAGGCCTTTCTACCAGAGTTCATGATATTTCGAAGAGTTTAAAACTTTTAAATAAGCATCCAGTTCTATACCATTCTCGCCATGGTCATTCCTATACTCGGTAAACCCGTCGAGCAGAGCGGTGTATGCGTATTCCAAAAAAGTATCAAAATAAAGCATATTCATAACACGTGCGTCTAATATAGGCTTCAGCTTGCGGAATCCGATTTCAAACATTCTGTCAAGGATGAAACAGTTTCGCGTGCGGACAAGGACGTTGTTAGCAGAAGCATTTTTCCACATCAGCCGTATATTAATGCATGGCAGGTCGCGATTTATACATAATGTACAAACAATGGCATATGAGGGGCTTCACTAATCTCTTCTCTTCTTATAACTACACCTGCAGGTATTTTATAATGATCCTCACTCCACTTCTGAACTATCACGAAGACTCTATTCATCTCCTCAACACTTAAATAAATACCATTCCGTTTACCAGCGTTTGTTTGTCTACAATTCGTTTCAAGTACGTAGTTAACGGCACCGATTTTACGCCTCAACACGCGCAATGACTTCGTCACGTACACATCGTATACGGCATTGAGAATGCTGCTCAACGGAAGTTCCATCGTATTCTATTGTGAGGAGTGCACGTCCGATCGGTTCAGGCTCTGAGATGACTATGAACAGCCGGTGCGCGGTTTGGCACGGAGACAGGTACGGGAAACGAGTCACATCATAAGTTAATGAATTGTGTACGGTGTTGTTCCAACGTGAAAGAGTCATGTGAATACCTGTATCCCATTATACTGGGTATTCGATTAGAGAATTTTTCCATCTGCGACACACGAAGTAATATCGGCTTTAATGTTTTATCACTACCACTCCCCAGAATGCGCACCAGACATTTTTGTTCAGGGGTGTTTTCACGAACTAAGCACATTTTATTAACACTCGGGCGCACTATTTGAGAGAAACATGTGTCCATATTTTTCCTTTTTGCTTACCAAGCGATACTCATCTCTAAATTCTATTAAAAACTCACACAGGCCTTTAGCCACAACCTCACTGCAAACCTCGTCATGATATATATGAATGTAATGATAAAAATACTTCAGATTGTCCATTACAACAAGAGTTACATTCTTAGCCGCACGGTACGAGTACTCGGTATGATGCAGCATGAAATAATACCGCTTGTTACACCACTCATCAACAAGACTCACTAACCATATCCGTTGCTTCTCTTCTGCACGTGTTGTTTTTTTCACGTCAAGGTATATGTAACCTTTTACGCAGTTTAGTCTTACAACATAGTCCATTACATCGTTTGTGTCACGAAATCCTGCATTGCTCTTGCCAGAATATCCGTAGAGGATTTGAACCTCTTGTTTCTCAAGCTTCGCACGGTTCAATGTAGCCTTAAAAGTATCAAAGGAGGGAGGACAAGGAAGTTTTTCAGTATCCACCTCATCTGTAGACTTTACCGAATACCACTTCATAAACGTCGAGCACGCATTATCAAAGGTAGCCATCACTATTTTTCGTCTACGGGAGATTTCTTCAAATACACGTCTGAGATCCAGGGCTTGCAGCGGTCAACTGAGCACGCAGGGGTAGAGATTGCCCAGTTAGTAGCAGGAATCACGTGATCTTTGCTCTATTATACAGGGGGCGCAGCTTAGGACTGTTCCTGTACATACACACACACACACACACACACACACACACACACACACACACACACACACACACTAACTGAAACATGAATTATTTAGTAAACATATGGAATTATTCAAGGTATATGTATTCAAATAAGTGTAATAAATAAAATAAACATATCGTTAACAAGTAAATAGATATATATATATATATATCAGGGCTGGCAGGTCGGACCCGGACCCTGACCCAGACCCGAGTTTAATCCGAAAGTGAGATAAGACCCGGACCCGGACCCGATAGTGAATTAGAAAAAAGACCTGGACCCGGACCCGGACATGAAAGTGAATTTTAAAATTGACCGAGACCCAGACCCGACCCGAAAGTGAAGGACCCGCACAGCCGGGTTTTTAGTTTACAAAATTTATGTGTGCGCCTTTAGATTTGGAAACAATGTATTAAATTATCACTCCAGGAAGGACGAATTCAAACTGTCACTGAGTACGAAGTTTGATGCAAGTGTGATACAGTTTGAAAAATGTCCTCGCCTCGCGAAAAAGAAAGATTCAGCTGGGAAACTGATCCATCAAGATCTCATGAAAGGGTAGATGGAAATGGGAGGAGAATTAAAACAGGCAGCCTTGGTAGCATTGTCTATTCCGTGCACACAAGTTAGCGTTGAAAGATTGTTCTCCGATCTAAGCTTCATTCTGAACCCACAAAGAAATTCTCTTTCGCAATCATTATTAGACGCAGTATTGTTTTTGCGATCGAACGGTGTTGGGGAATAAAGTCTTCTCAAATAAAAGTGTAGAATAGTCCTAATAAAAATATTTAAGTTAAGAAGCCCATATATATATATATATATATATATATATACTGTGTATATTCAAAATAAAAAAATCAGTTAAAAATTCAGAAATCTCTTTCCTGAATCTCTTTCAGGGGACTGAAGAGAGCAATTATACATCGTACTTTGCCCGTTAGCAATGCATGTATAACTATACCTAGTTACTATTAAATATTAATACAATGAATACACCTACTTTCAAACATTTCCAAAATAAGATTAATTAATATATATGGTTAGGCTACTACCGTATAGCCATATAATGTTTTACTATGTTTCAGAAAACATGTTAATGTAGCTACGGTAGCAGTCTTATTACCTATCCTATACCAGATTATAATTATTACATTTTTAATAATGGACCCGACCCAGACCCGGGTCATATACTGAAAGACCCGACAGGACCTGAAAGTGAACTTTCGGGTCCGACCCGGACCCGGACCAGGACCCGAAAGTAAATTAGAAAAATGACCCGGACCCGGACCCAGACCCGAAAGTAAATTAGAAAAATGACCCAGACCCCGGACCCGACCAAGGGTTATGGTAGCAAAAGAGTACGGTATCATAGGTACCAGACACCTGGTAACGTTTCCTATAGGTGTCACGACACACTTTTGTACCCTTAAGTTCTTTCACACACACCCCAGCGTCTGGGCCAGAAAACTGTGGGTCCCTACAGTCAGTTGTGGTGGCTGGTCGCCCTCATCTTCTAAGCACACTAAATCCTTCAACGAATCAAAGTTAACGACCTGTCGGTTCGTCTGGTTAAGCGTGATGCCCTTAGCCTTCACGA
Source organism: Bathynomus jamesi (assembly GCA_023014485.1). Classification (NCBI taxonomy): domain Eukaryota; kingdom Metazoa; phylum Arthropoda; class Malacostraca; order Isopoda; family Cirolanidae; genus Bathynomus; species Bathynomus jamesi. Next base: position 342,486 of record JAJOZX010000320.1, on the reverse strand, counting down.
TATATTTCATATCTCCCCCACCCTCGCCCGTACCCCGTAAGTTTTTGGACCTATTGAGACAAAAGAGTCGGCGTATGCGATGTCACCATACTCATCCTTGATCTCATCAGTCAACTCTCCGAGGAATTCCCCAATACGCGGCATGTATTCACCCTCTCTCGCTATGAATATCACACTATCTGTGTCGGCGTACACAACACTCCCCCCAAGAGAATGCAATAGACCCCAAAGTTTTATGCGTGTGTATGCGGTTGTGAAGCTGGCTACATGTATGTTTGCAACACGCGATGTGACTGTGGCCAATTCGGTAATATTATACTTTGTTATGTATGTATTACCTACATTCACGATCTGTATGACCTCTTTATCGGGACCTCTTTATCGGAAAACATGAGCTTGTGGTCTATAACGATGGGTAAGATTGGCATCCATAAATCGCGAGAGGGGAGCACGTCTACGAAAGAAAGATCGAAATAGTTCTTGTTCAAATTTGCTGAGAACTCCTTGATGGTGGGTAGGACTGGTCCCACCAGTTTTTCAGGCACCTACGGGGTACGGATTGTTCTTCATCACGTAGGAGTATAAAGAGCAGAAGTCGTAGTAATGGAGTTTTTACGCCCTCCGTACGAGGAAACTGTAGCTTGAAGGGATTTGTACTCCCTCCGAACAAGCTATCACCGCATTTGCGAGGATCCAACACCATTGAACGTTTGATCGTGTTTATTTCTTCACGGTACTGTCCATCTGTTTCCATCCGTGCATCATACTCATGCTCCCACAAGATCTTATGAGTGAACTGTGTGCCTATAAGCTGATCGCGGTTACGGGTCCACGCAAGACTGTCGGCAGGAGATCTACTGTAGATATCTCCTACGATTCCACACTCAGAACGTGGACATCCGTGCCACCAGCAACCGTTAAAGGAGTACGTAGTCTTCTCACCAGTGACACGGTCTTCGCTTAGAGCCTTAGACCATCAACCCAAAAACACGATCATTGACCCTAATGGGTACCTCCCCCGTGTTGCGGGCATGTTTTATGTATACACCGGTTTGCTACTGTACGTATATGAGCCAGTAAATAGCCTTGTGTACATAACTGCGAGGGTTGTTTCTTTGAATGACGGCTAAGGTGTCTTTAGGCATGAAATTGTTCTTGAACACCGTAAAGCACAATGAGGCGATCGTGGTTGCGACTTGTAGCGGATCGCAGTTGAAACGGTCTATGTGCATCCTTCTAAAGGCCTGGAAACATACTCTAAGCACGCGCACATCATTCACGAAATAACGCTCACATTCATCAGCTATATTGTAAGGATTATCTTCATTAAAATTGTTGCAGTAGTGGTCAAAATCTTCACCCTCACTATCACTCATGTTGGTGTATTTTAAGTAATGTTTGGGGGGAGGTAGTTCTACGTAATTTAAAGTGTCGCTCGTGAGGAAAGTGTAAGGGAAATTCCCTATTGAAACTTCATTACCTTGGGTAGCTTGGCTAATTTACAAGGTGTGAATAATAAAGTATCTTGAAACTGTACATTACCTCTTATTTGTATCTGTATAAGTTTGTTTCCTCGTTTCAAGGGTTCGCCTGTAAATATCTACGATGACTCGTGCTCAAGCAGCTCCTTATGAAGGAACTGTGTCATATTTTGCCCCGTTATGGGCAAGAATATTCAGTAATTTTTCTGAACTTGTCCGCTAACTTGACAATATAGGACATAAAGAGTTTCACAGGGCTGTCGTGTGCAATAGTTTTAAAAACGTTTGTCCGTTTACCACATTTCTGACACATCACACTCAACCTCCATGTACTCGTCGCAAATAGTCTGACTTACAAGTAGATGTGAGATAACCTCTTTGGTTTCAGCAACCGTATATGTTTCTATATCGTAGTACACAGTTATGCAAGGTCTATTTTTAGGCTTAGCATCTTTCATATAACATACATGCTTTACACCATCTCCCTTATATTTCTCATGGCATGTAGGACAGTGAATTTCATTACATTTATGCTTGAATTTCCCCCAATTTTTATCCATCATATGAAACATACCACATTCACAGATTCTCATTTTCCTGCCCGTGCCAATTGACTTATGGAGCTCAAAGCAATTATTATTGAAAAATGTACACCTACACACATTACAATTCCTCTTCTCAACTTCAACTGCACGACTTTCACATTTGGAGTTTTTACACTGCTCACATACTATGTGGCATTCCTCACAATGTTTCACTATATCATACGCAAACTCGAGACATCCCTTACACAAATCATGATGTCTTCCATATTTTCGACTTTTATTATAACTCGCGTAAAGGTCCCTTATATTATGAATGGGGAGATACGGTGACCCTGACAACCTTAAAATAAGTAGGTGTCTTGTACGATCCCTCACACTGCTTTTAAAAATATACACAGTCCTACGACGATCATCCAATCCAAATACAATTATATGAACAGTCATTTCCTGCTCTACCCTACTCAGCTTTTCATATTACAGTCAAACCCATATTACAGTCAAACTCAAGCTTGCAATCTGAATCCAGTTTACGGACACGCTGCACAAGCGTAAGCAACCAAATTTTTCTGGCTTCCGTATTTAGTACAGTAAACATACCGGCCAAGACTAATGCTATAAAGCCGCAACCATGATCGGTGTTTATCTGCCGTCTGTAAATAGCCTGAGAATTGAAGTTAAGAGGATAAGGTGTGGCACTATGACTCGCAACACGGAATACACTGTCAATATCTACCGTGAAGTTGTCCATATTGAAGGCTGTACTACTTTGAGATGCTTGCATTATACGGCCTAATATATATTCTATATCTAAGCGGCCAAGCGTCTAAATGGTATTACTACCCAAAAAACATCTACATCCCCGTCATCTAACCCGAACCCGAAGTACAACCTCGTTTTGACTTAACGTTCGTCGCGGTTCTGAAGGGCAAACTCCACAATACGTTCAACTACACGCCGCAGTCCCTGTTCAACAACATTGCTATACATGGACCCAGGGTTAACACTGACTATGTACCGATTTCTAGTCAGGGCCGGGCTGGTGGTAGCGGTGTGCACCAACTCGAATGTTATGCCATCCTCTACAGCACGAGAAGCAGTTGCTGTTGTGGAGGATGTGACTGGAATTGAACAGGAATAAGGGGACGTATTTTTATTTGAGGAGGGAGCGAGTGTGGGGGTTGTGATTCTATGAGGTGGGGATATGCGAAATTCAGCTGGACACCCTCTTTTTAAGTAATAATTATAAAGAACCCGTTTTTACAGTTCTTCGAGACCTTGATGGGTATGAAAATGCCGAGGTAATTCGGGATGAAACCAGCGTACCGCCCGGAGTGGGGATGCACGTTATTACACTACAGTAGTAACACTAGGCCCGGGCCGTTATGGTGCAGCTGAGGATGTTGTGAGAGACTTAAACGTTAGTTTAAAAATCTCGAATCTTACGGCTGATTTAGTATACGAAATCGTAAACAAAGAAACCCCTGCACCCACTCTGACCCTAAAATCACAAGCTAACAGAAATATTAACGACAAAGGGCTGTTCAAAATCATAACCGAGGGGGGATATGGATCAACCTTCCAAAGACATGCCTTTCACGAAGTACAACAGGATTTGTCCAACCTAATGTACCAGTTGAAATTGGAGAAATTGGGGGATGGTATCCACCCCCAGACATGTGCTATATTTACAGCAATATCGTGGAGCATCAGATTGTTGGGGATACTCAAGCACGCCTGCTTCGTATCGCTCACATTCCCAATTTTAGAGGACAGAGCTTGAGCATCACATATGACAAACCTCATTATGTGAATGTCGCGACTAATCTATTAACCAATATCTCAATATATATATATATATATATATATATATATATATATATATATATATATATATATATATATATAAAAGAACGATTGAGGGGAAAAGTTTCCCATTTGGTGATGGGAGCTTAACTGTGAAGCTCCACTTTCGTTGCACTGAGTTATAATGGAAAGAAAGCCTTTCACAATCTATCGAGGTGTGAGATACCAGCGTGAGAGTGGGTTTGCAGCCATTTTTTCAATCATACTACGTACGGCTGTCCCCTTGCTGAATTGGAGTGCCAGATACCTCGGGAGGAAAGCGTTACAATCAGGTTTTAATACGGTAGAAGACATAATGGCGCGGGCTAGACCTAAAGAAGTTCTAAAAATGCACTTCAAGCGTATACGGGATGAAATCATCAAATATGCAGCGAAAAATGCGTGCTGGTGGGAAGAAGAAGAGGGCTGTCCGGAAGAAGAAGGAGTTACCAGCACGTGGCGTTAAACGTAAAAGGAGACCAAAAAAGGAGTGCTCTAAGCGAGTGAAGCCTATGGTTGATAATTTTTTAAATGATATAAGCTAAGGATATTACTCCCATGAATCATAGGTTGCTTACTACTTGTTGAGAGAGGTGGCACTATTTATGGCTCGTCATGGTACGTTTCATCCATCCTTGTAGTTCACAATGTTGTAAATCGGAGTTCTCCCTCTTTGGCATGCCCCCAGCGTAAGTTTCTCTTGAGCACAGTGACTTTATTACGATTAACTCGTTAAACACAATTAGTTCCCCCAGTGATCCTATAGAATTCGTGATGCCCAGCTCAGGCCCTTACGTTTTTGATCCAAGCTGCGTACACATGTACGCTAACGCACGTATAGCACATTCAGATGGAACGGATTACGATGATAAATAGGTTGTATTTCCTGAAACAAACATTCTGCATTCCATATTCAACTAGTGTGATGTGTATTTAAATCAGGTCAACATCTCTGCAGGAACGGGTTATTATCACCTGCGAGCCTATCTGGAAAATGTCCTCAACTTTTCAAAAGAAGCGAAGGATACCTTTTTAACTGCCGAGGGCTATTATCAGGCTGAAGACGAGAGCAGTATAAAGTACAAATTTACAAATTCTAAAAAGAAGATATACGAATGTTTTGGGCGCCTGCATACAGACTTCACATTCCAGGAGAAGCTGCTTGTGAATGGGGTCGATATGAAATTAAAGCTCACTCGCATGAATCCTCAGATCTGTTTAAATCTGGGAGCTGAGCAAGAGGGCGCAAAGCCCGTTGTGATTCATGTTATGGAGACATACCTTCGCGTACGTCAAGTGAAATTAAGTTTGCCAAAACAAATAGAATTTGAAAAAAATTTACTACATGCCACAGTAAAATACCCAATTAACAGAGTACAGATCAAACTATACACGATGCCCGCATGGTTGGCATCGAAATAGATAGAAAACATCGCCCTGGGAGCTCTACCTAAAAGGTTATTAATTGGTATGCAGGACCACGCTTCTGTGAATGGGAAATATAAAAAGAACGCCTTTAAATTCGAGAATTTCGGCCTTAAAAATATAACTTTATACGTCAATAGCATAGTGTTGGGGGGAACATTGGAGGCGGATTATTCATCAGATGCTGTATTTCCTCTTTGCTCGAAGGCTTATAGTAACCTGGCCCATATTGCAGGTGCTTGTGATGAGCTTGGGATTCGGGTAACGTAGAGAGAATTCATCGATGAACTTAACCTTTATCCGTTTGACATCTTACCTGACTTATCTGTTAGTGTGAATACACACTTAAGTCCGCAGCAGAGTGGAAACATCTCAGTCAGATTCGAATTCGCCAAGCCGATAGACGCCCCTATTAGTGTACTAGTATACCTCGAATCACAAGCCTTAATAGAAATTGACAGACTGAAGATTGTAGTCACTGACTTTTAAAATGGATGCGAATACACTCCAGAAAGTAATGAATAGTGACCGAATCACACGCTCCAAATTTATCGGTGTGTTTGCGAAGAATGAAACATTGAAATTACCAACTACGAGAGACTGCGTCGCAATTATTCTGAACAAGGATGTTATTGGTGGCGAAGAGATTCATTGGATAGCCATCTTTTTTAAAAAATAGGGAAAGAATGTACTATTTTAACTCGATGGGGACTCATCCTTGGAACGATTCTATTATGGTAAAATTTCTTGAGCAAATGCATATCCCCGAAATTGTCTGGAATCCTTACCGATTCCAGGGATACTTTAGTAATACTTGCGGCATGTACTGCCTTTCATTTCTCTTACACATGGCACGTGGAAAGGAATTTACAAATTTTTAAAAATTATTCGACCCGTGTCACACTGAGCTGAATGATGAAATGGTATGAAGGGAGATAAAAAACCGGTTCCTGTTTGTGCGCACTCGATGTATTGTATGATGTTTTACGCGTATATAAATTGTAACTTAAGTAATTGCAACAATATTGTGTAAAATATAAGATGTCTCCAATAATGTTAGTCTTGTGCTCTGTAGCTTATTTAAAATGTAATTGATGTTAATTCTGTAATTAATTTAAGTTGAATATAAAAATTGTACTATTTTATAAAACATTCCTTATGATTCTACCATTTAATAAATTAATGAAAATACACTGCGTCTTGTTCGTACCCGAAACACACGAAAAAGAAAAAAACTCACATCACTCGCTGGGCTGAGTGTGCAGTAAAATTTCTACTTCCGTAGTCAGGTCACTGGCCACGATTTGCGTTTCTTCAGAACTATCACGAAAAGATTCTATAATACGATTTAGCTCCTCATCGGTCCTTTAAGGAAAAAGGATACGGCTGTAGACATATTTTTAAATTAATTTGATTAGTTCATACATTTTTCTGAATCTTTTTTAATAAAAATCCATTTGTTTTTCATCAAAAATACACATACAAGGTGAGTCAAAAGTCTCCATACATAGGCAAAATGGTCACTTTATTATGCAATCACTTGTAAGTCACAAAATATGCTCTCTGTGGGCACCATTACACTAAATGCACATACGGATGCGAATGGGAATGTTTTGTATTTTCACCTGGTACACCATGGCCTTCAAATGCCCCCACAAGTAAAAATCAAGGGGGGTGAGGTCTGGGGACCTCGGAGGCCACTCCACGGGACCACGGCGGCCAATCCAGTGACCCGGAAACTGTTGATCCAGCCACTGGCACACGCAGATACCGTAATGGGGTGGCGCCCCGTCTTGCTGAAAGTACGCTGGAAATCCCCCGTCCTCGTTCAGCAGGGACGGCATGACTGTGTCTTGCAGCATGTTTAGATACATTTCGGCATTCAGATTGGTGTCAATGAAAAAAGGGCCAACAATTGTGTTGCCCCATATCCCGCACCACACCATCACTTTTCCAGCGCCTTGCGTCTTTGAGGGACTCATCCAGTGCGGATTCTCATCACTCCAATAACGTACGTTTTGACGATTAACCTCTCCATGAACATAAAAGTTGGCTTCATCTGAAAACAGGATGCCAGCCGAGAACTCCGGGTCTTCGTCCACTTTTGTTCTTGCCCATTCACAGAATTCCAGCCGCCTGTCCGGGTCGTCTTCGCTAAGATACTGCAACATTTGCATTTTGTATGGATGCCATCTGTGCTCTTTCATAATGCGGACGATACTCCTTTGGCTGACACCGCATTCTGCAGACATCCGTCGAGTGCTTTTTTGGGGACTCTTTGCGAACGCTGCTAGCACCATGGTCGCTGTGCCTTCATCGGTGGCTGTTCGTGGACGGGTCACTTCTCGGTTGGTCTGCAACACTTCCAGTCTTCTTGAACTTCTCAATGAGTTTGGCAACGGTGTCGTGTGTGATGTGCGTGCCGGGGGCGTGTCTCCTGTTAAAATCCTCGGCAACCTTGCGACAGCTTCCTGATCCTACCAGAAGAATGATCTCTATACGCTCTTCTTGGGACAAAGGCATCTCAGCACATCACCCGCAAAAAAATAAAAAATAAATGATCATTTATTTATCATGACCATTTTGCCTATGTATGGAGACTTTTGACTCACCCTGTAGATATATATATATATATATATATATATATATATATATATGAGTATATATTATATACTCATAATATAAATTTTAGTAGTTCTAAAACATACTTTAATTTGCAGGGATCCGTCTGTCGATGCGGCTATATCATTCGAGTTAATTGAAATAAATTCGGAATATATACATAAAATAGAAACTTGAGTCACCCTTTAAGAGAAAATGTAGAATAATAATAGCAGTAAATCTATTCATTTACATATACTCTGATACATTCTTTATTGTGAGGAAGGATGAATAGCTGGGTATGCTGGACACGACCTGCCGACACTGGTACCTGAGACCCTGGCAGATAGCTTTACACTTCAGTATGTGATTATTATGGATATTATAAAAATATTTAACACTTGCAAAAGAATCTTCATTATAATATTTAATATGATTCCCACTCTTTGCCTATAACATATATATATATATATATATATATATATATATATTAGTGATGTAGGTCACATCCGCACATTTTCTCGCATCCGCATCCGCATCCGCATCCGCACTTTGGACTGCGGATGTCGTGCGGATGTGGACCGTTGAGATAAAATGTCATTAATAAGCGGAAATTATCAAATTCTACTATATTAATAGAACTAGTTCATTGTGCGCAAAAGTGATGCAAGCGACAAGACGAGAGGCTGTTCTTGTATGAAGTTACTCTCTTGCAACCTACTTAGATCCACGTTACAAAGCTAAGTTATTTTCACCTAGTACATTAGAACGAGTTAAATCATCACTTGGCAAAGCAGTTGAAGAGCTTCAATCTCTTGAATCTGTCGCTTCGCCACCCACCAAAAGAATAAAAGTTTCAGTGACAGAACCAACACCTTCAACAAGCAAATCTATCACAGAATCTGTCTCTCAGTTTCTTGAGTCAAGCAGCAATGACGAGACCTACGCGATGTCAAAAGATGTAGTAAAAATGATCGAGAGCTATCACCAAGAAAAACGCCTGGCTGCATGTGACAATCCTATTAGTTGGTGGAAAAATACGCAGAATATCTATCCATACTTGAGTAAACTTGCACGGAAACATTTAGCCTGTCCTCCAACAAACGTACCAAGCGAGAGATTATTTAACAGTGCTGGATTAATATATGATGAAAAGAGAAACAGACTGGCAGCAGAAAAGGCAGAAAAATTAATGTTCCTTAAGCATAACCTTCCTATAATTAAATTTGAACATTAAACGATGAACATCTTAGTTTACTTTATTTTAATTACTCATTTATAAATATGCCTAATCAAACTTTAAACTTAATATAAATAGTTATCAAGCTAATTAAAGATCTCTTTCTATAAGGGTGGAGGTTGGGGAAAGAGGTCGGTGGGGTGCATTTGAGTTGGGTTCACGTCCCGCATCCTGGTAACACAATTATGGTTTCTAATTGTGGCTGAAACTCAACAAAATATAACGAATTTATTTGCAGACGAATTCACTAATTGATTTCTATATTAGTTAGATGCTTGATATTATTTTATATGTTCAGAGAAAAGTACAGCAATTATTGTACAATTAATCAATTATACTACATTATAGCTACAGCTCTCTCTATATAATAACTTATTATATACGTTAAACACAACAAATCTCGAATATATCCTAAAAAATAACGAAAATGTAGACATCCGCATCCGCGGATGTTGAAATCAAACATCCTCATCCGCATCCGCATCCGCGGATGTGAAAAAAATGACATCCGCTACATCACTAATATATATATATATATATTTTTTTAGGATGTCCAAAAAATAAAGTTTTATTTTTGTACTTCCTCAAGGCTGCCCTTGTTTGAAATCATAAAAGAATAATTGCTACAAAAAATAAGTTCATTCCTACTACGTATATTTAGAGGTCGCTACAAAATGAATAATTTTCTCTTAAATGAAAAGAATAACGAAATTTGACAAAAGAACATGCAAATGGCTTTTAATTTTGTAAAGACGCTTTAGAGGGGATAGGAAACGTTCGTCGATGGGTCTCAACAATGCTGAGAAGGAATTGTTTTTGCTGCTCATCTTTGGTAAGCGTTGTATTGTACCGTTCAATAAGAGCACTCGTTCTCTCTGCAGAGTCATTGACAACCTTCATCTTCAATGCTTTATCTTTTAACAACTCGTAGTTGTCGTTACTTAGCCAATCACTTGGTGGTTTCGAAAGAAACTCTTAAGCAATCTTCTTTCCGTTTTTATCCAGTACATCGAAAAGTTGAGCCGTATTCTTGCTGACGTAAGTTTCCAATGGGTTTGCTGTTTTGAACAGCTTTGAATAGCGGTGCTTCACACCTTTCGCTTTTGTAGGATGAGATAATTTTTTAATCCACCCGATTAATAATTATTAGGAGAGATAACGGTTAAAGAGAGAATAAAAACTTTCCCCCTGAATTTCTTCATAAATAGGCAGGTCGATAAAGATCGAACCCCTGAATTAAGAATGTAGGCAACATTCTTCTTATTTTAATATAAACATGTATAAATTCTCCGTTACCAAGAGAACAATAGATATTTTAAATTTAAGAACCTTTTTACATAAATAGGATGTGCCGTCAGTGGTAAAATGAATGATTTAATAATAATAAAAAATTTATATTTTAATTATTTGCAAAAACAATCTAAATCACTAAAAAGGACAATTAAAGAATTTAACATATTTTTCAATGTCATTAAATAAACCAGTTCTCATCGTAAACAGGATGTGAAAATATTTTCATGAATTAGTTAATATATTTTATAGAGAAACACTAAAAACGGGTTTGCCGTTAGTTTGTTTGCAAAGTTTCCTTGATCGGTTCATTAAGTCTTTAAAAGAGGCTGATACAGGAGAGAGTTGCGTGTTAAAAAAATTTTTAGAGGTGTATATATAAATTAAACGTGTTTGGAATTCAATTAACAGTTAAATAAAAAGAATTGCACCATACGTTTTCCCACAATAAGTGAATAAAAGTTTTAACTTGAAAAAAAAAATTAACTTTACTTGCATATCAAGGGGCAATAGATTGTTTTCTGGTGTTTCTTTTGCAGGGACGCTTTCCACTCTCTTATCGGAAGAAGCAAATAGGACTCGCTAAACCACAGTCAACGCTGTCAGACACTGTGGGTGTGTATCAACTTCGACCACATCGTCGAAGTCCTACAACATGAACTGCAATAAGACTTGAAGCAGATGCTCCTCCGATGGACACCTCAATCCAAGACATCTCTAGATGAATTCCAAACAGCCACTTGGACACCCAGGAGGAAAACCCTCGAGTAACCGAGCCGGAAGATTCAGCCGAACGAAGAAACTCTTTATCCCACCTAATAGTTATTTTAAAATAATGACATTACTGCCTATACTACTTGCTTGAAATTAGTGATTCAATATTTATATATTTAATACGTGCTCAAATCCATAATTAAGTGAATTAACAATTAAGTGAATTAATAATTAAGTGAATGTGTATAATCTCTAACTGAAATTAGTGATTAAGTGAGTGCATAATCTTCGTTTTAAGAGAACCTACCTCTAAAAATAATTAGTGAAAATTTTAATAGCCTTTGAAAATGGTAAACTTTAGTATACGTGCTTACATGTGCATTCTAGAATAGATTAGAATAGAATAACCTTTATCAATAATAATAAAATAAATACATTTTTTTAATTTACAATGACATGAATAATTGTGAAGCGCGACTATTTATTTTATTTAATTTGGCCCTTAAGCTTTAGGCTTTACTGGGCTCTAGATTAACATTGGTTATTAAACTGTGTTAAATTTGTTATATAGACGTAGACTTCCTTTCTAGCTTAAATTCGTTCATTAATGTCTTTAGGTTAAAATTATTCCTTTATATTTACTCTCACTATGTGTTTCATATTCGTTCCTGCTACACTTTCCTTCCAAAAAGGCCAAATCGGTACTTACGTATTATCGGGACAGTAGTATAGCCGCAAAAGGTTAGAGTGCAGGAATGTTGCAAGAGATAATGATCAATGTTGCAAAGGGGGTGGGGGTTGCAAAGGGAGTGGGGTGTGCAATGAAGGGGGTATGCAACAACTCAATGCTGCAAAGGGGGGTGGGGGATGCTGCAGGTGCAACAAGGGATCATGAAACTTGGAGGCGGCGTTATCCCCCAAGAAAAAGACAGGAGGAGAGAAAGCAAGAGAGGTGTTCACCTGGCAGGAGCCAAGTGCACACTAAGACTTCAGCCGAGTGGCCGTTGTCTTATAGACTCCTAACCAGCCAGTTGGCTTAGAAGGCGTAAATGTCTTATTCAGGTTGAGTTGTCAGATACCACTTTTTATTTTAATTGTTCAGGTATACATTATTAGGGCGAGTTGCCAGATACCAATTTAATTGTTCAGGTATACATTATTAAGTTGCCAGATTGTACCATTTATTTAATTAATTCTTAAAAGTTGGCTTAGAGTTCCGCTAGTAGGTTTAGAAGGCGTAACCAGCCATTTGATATAATTCTTTACAACCAAAAGAATTAAATAAAACAACATTACATCATTCTGTTTATTATAAATATATAGAAAATAAATATACAGTGCCCGCGAAAAGTATCCGATCACTCAAGAAAATACAATATTTTCCCTTGATATTCAGAGACACGTAATTCACTTTCTATTTGTTCTAGCGACATCTGGTAACTTTGAGGTTGCTCGCTGATATGAGAGCTATCCAACGCATTCTCAAATTAGTGTTCTGGTAGCCTTCGTTGCGGGTGGCTGTGTCTCAAATTTGTCAGATTTCACTGTTTGTGTAAATTTCTTGATATTTTATTTTTTTTTACAGAAAGTGGTGTAAATAAAATTTATATATAATGTGTGCTAAAAAACAACTTAAGAGTGATTGTCGAGGTGCTATTGTTGCTTTGCATGCATGTGGGAAATCACAGAGACAGATAGCTAAGGAATTAAACATATCCCAAAGTACCGTTAATTTATGGGTTTCACGGGCTGAGAACAATGGTGGCCTAACCACGCCAGTCCCTAAAAAACGATCTGGCAGACCGAGAAAAACAAATTCGCGAACAGACAAACTTATGAAACGTTTAGTATTGAAAAACCCAACAATAACTGCGAAAGAAATAAAATTTAATATGAATAATTTGTTATCTGGTGTTTCTGAACGAACTATCCAGGAGCGGCTCCAAAAAGAACTCGGATTACCATCTCGCCATGCTGCTAAGAAACCGTTCATTAATGAAAAAATGCGTAAAAAACGTGTCGCATTTTGTAAAAAATACATTCATTGGACTGTTGATGACTGGAAGAAGGTTTTATTTAGCGATGAGTCGACATTTTTGACATTCAGAAGTTGTCCAAAAAAGGTTCACCGGCCTATTGGCTAAAATAGGATGGACCCTAAATACACCCTAAAGACAATGAAACACCCTCCAAGTGTGATGGTTTGGGGTTGTTTCGGTTACTATGGGCGTGGAAACTTATATTTTCTTCCGAAGAACACAACTATGAATGGTGCACGGTATTTAGCAATGCTACAGGATAAACTTCCAATGGCAATGGCAATCCAAAGGACAAAAACATACATGCATGATGGTGCACCATGTCACAGGGCCAAAATAGTGACAAAATGGATTACTGACAATAAATTTGATATTTTGGATTGGCCTGGTAATAGTCCAGATCTCAATCCGATAGAAAATCTGTGGCTAATAATAAAAAATAAGGTTGAATGCCACGACACTGGCTCAGTCGAAAAATTACAAGAGGCCATCAAAAAGGTATGGTGCAAGGAAATATCAGTGGAAGTTTGTCAAAACTTGATTAAATCCATGCCAAAACGTCTAGAACAAGTCATCCAAACCAAAGGACAGATGACAAAATACTAATATAAGGTTAGTATACATTTAAACATTGTTTTTTATGTAAAAAATACAAATTTTAAGGGTGATCGGATACTTTTCGCGGGCACTGTACATTTGAATGATCAATTAAAAATAATAATAGTTTAAGAAATATGAACGAGGAAAATGCATATAATAAAAAAATATATCCGTCAATGTAACAGTACAGGAGAAATATATATACACACACACACAATTATATTATGGAGATATATGGAAAAAAATATACATTGAAATGATCAAAAAACAAAAATAAAAAATAAGAAATAATATAACCATCAACATAGAAATATATACACACAACTAAATAAATAAATACATACACTTTATCTTCTACCGCGCAACATAAAAATAATATAACCATCAATATAGCAGAAATATATACACACAATTATGTTAAATAAATAAATACATACACTTTATCTTCTACCGCGCAAAATAAGAAATCGTATAGTCATCAATATAGCAGAAATACAACACACACACACACACACACACACACACACAACACACATATGTTAAATATATAAATACATTTCACTTTTTTTTCAAAATACTAAACTCGCACTTAATCGAGTCTACAATTACATCATTATTGCTCTGCATTACGCAGTATACGCGGTTTAATAATATTTCACCGCTTAAAGTATAGGGAAACCTGTACTCGATATGAAGGGCCTTCATATCGTTCAGTACTATTTTTGTTCCCACTTTACAACCGGTTGGTAAGTTATCTTTAAATACGTCTAGAATACAATCAAAAGCACGCACAAAGAGTTCATCGTTAGCCACATTATTAAACACAAGTTTATAAACACGCCTTTCCAATCGAGGGTTTATTTCTACCGACGCGAGCTTTTCAATCGTGAACTCATCTTCACTCAACATAGCGGCAATTGAAATAATCTTCTAAGTCGTTACGACAAGCTCGTTATATAAAGAAATAGTTCTTCAGGGTGAACGATGTAGGTGAGCTCAGCCTGTACCGATCAATTGCTTTGTACCAAAGTTCATGATATTTCAAAGAGTCTAAACTTTTTAAATAAACGTCCAGCTCTAGACCGTTCTCACCTTGTTCAGCCCTACACTCGGTAAACCCATCGAGCAGAGCGGTGTATGCGTATTCAAGTACTGTATCAAAATAAAGCATATCCGTAACACGCGCGTCTAATATAGGTTTCAGCTTGCGGAATCCGACGATTTCAAACATTCTGTCGAGGATGAAACGGTTTCGCGTAGGAACAAGAGCGTTATTATCAGAAGCATTCTTCCACATCAGCCGTATATCAATGCATGGCCGATCGTTTTATACACAACGTACATACAACGGCGTATGAGGGGGTGTCACTAATCTGCTCTCTTCTTGTACCTACGTTAGCAGGTATTTTATAACGATCTTCACTCCACTTCTCAACTATCACGAAGATTCTATTCATCTCCTCGACACTTAAATAAACAACATTCCGTTTGTTTGTTTGTCTACATTCCGTTTCCAGTACATAGCTAACGGCACCGATTTACGCCTGAACACGCGCAACGATTTCGTCACGGACACATCGTACGAGGCGTTGAGAATGCTGCTCAAAGGAAGTTCCATCGTATTCGAGGAGCGCACGTCCACTCGGTTCAAGCTCTGAGATAACTATGAGCCGCGTGAGGCACGCAGGTAGGCAGGAACGGTTCGATGGCGGTTGACTCACCCTGATGATACGTGAATGGGTTGTTCGAACGTATGATCCGTGAGGTGCGAGTCGCACCATAATCTAATGAAACGTGTGCGGCGCTGATCGAATTGTTGTACCCATTATATTGGGTAGGTGTTTTTTTCCGATACAAGAATTAATTTCGGTTTTAACGTTTTATCACTCCACTTCCCAGAATACGCACCAGACAGTTTCCTCAGGATAATTTCACGAACAAAACACATTTTATAATGTTTTATCTCTCCTAAACATCTTCACACTCCGGCGCACTATTTGAGAGGAACATATGCCCATATTTTTCCTTTTTGCCTAGCAAACGATACTCGTCTCTAAAGTCTGCTAAAAACTCACGCAGGGCACTAGCCACAACCTCACTACGAACCTCATCATGATATACATTAATATAGTGGTAAAAATACTTAAGATTGTCCATGATGACGAGATTCACATTTTCAGTCGTAGGGTATGAGTAATCGACATGGTGTAACATGACATAATACCGCTTGTCACACCACCATCAAAGACTCACTATCCATATCTGCTGCTTCTCTTCTGCACGCGTTGTTTCTTTTACTTCACGGTATATGTGAGACTTTATAAAGCTTAGGTCTACAGCATACTTCAATACATCGTCTGTGCAACGAAAGCCTACAACGCTCTCACCAGAATAACCATAGAGTATTTGTACATCTTGCTCCTTCGCACGATCCAATGTGGTTTTAAAAGAGGCAAAGGAGGGGGGAATAGGAAGTTTTTCGGTATCCACCACATCTTGAAGCTTTGCAGAATACCATTTCATAAACGTTGAACAAGCAATATTAAAGGTAGCCATTTTCTTCTACGCGGGCGAATACACGTCTGAGCTCAAGGGCTTACTGCAGTCAACTGACCACGCAGGGAATCCCAGATAGTAGCATGACTCACGTTGCTGGTCTTACAGTGGGCGGAGCTTAGAACTTTCACCTGTGACACACACACACACACACAAAGGAGAAAGTGAAACGCTAATTGAAACATGATTTATTTAATAAACGAGATATTCAAGTTATATATATTTACAAATACGTGTAATAAATAAGTTAACAATAGATACATCAAAGATTATATACAAGACATATATTTACAAATACGTGTGATAAGTAAGTTAACAATAGACGCATCAAAGGTTATGGTATCCAAAGGGTACGGTATCATAGGTACCAGGTAACTGGTAACGTTTCCTATAGGTGTTACGGCACACCTTCGTTCCCCTAAGTTCCTTCACGCCCCCCAGCTTCTGCGCCCGAAAATTGTGGGTGCCTACAGTTAGTTGGGGAGGCCGATCGCTCATCATCGTCCAAACACACTAGATCCTTCAACGATTCAAAGTTAACAACCCGCCGATTCGCATGGTTGAGCGTAATACCCTTTGCCTTCACGATATATTTCATATCCTCCCCCACCTCACCGTACCCATAAGTTTTAGGTCCTGTTGAGACAAAAGAGTCGGCGTATGCGTGTCCCATACTCATCCTTGATCTCATCAGTGAGCTCGCCGAGGAATCCCAATAGCAGGCATGTATTCACCCTCCCTCTCTGTGAATATCACGCTATCTGTATCGGCATACAATACTCTCCGCCCAAGAGAATGCAATAGACCCCAAAGTTTTATGCGGGCGTAGGCTGTTGTGAAGCTGGCTACAGGTATGTTTGTAACCCGAGGTATCTGTGGCCAATTCAGTGTTGTTGTACTTTATTATGTAAGTATTACCTACATTCACGATCTCCATGACCTCTTTATCGGGAGCATTGGCATAATCCCAGACTTCACTATAACTTTGTGCCAAATGAATGTTCCCTTTGCCGGTATTCTGTGCAAATTTTCCCCATAGACTGTTTAGACACAACTTTGCACTAAAGCGCTTGCCAGGATTCTTTAATTTTGGGCGATCAAGTGTATACCTTCGCGGTCGCGGTAACGTTGAATATAGGCAGACTTTTCATCTTCGGTGTCAACTCCTCGCGGATACCCTGATGCCTCAACCTTATCCTTCAAAAATGCGTTTATATATGGTGTGAAAAGGTTGGGTAGCTTCTGAAACCTCCACACCTCATGTATCTTCAGTATTCTATACCCATGGCGTACGGCTAGGGCCAGCTCTGGACTTGTATATACGCCTCTGATCTTACGCTGGTGGGGTATATGGTTACAATTACCGTTATTCTCTTCCGCGCACTTCACGCACAGAGGGAAACATGAGCTTGTGGTCGATAACGACGGGTAAGATCGGCATCCATAAATTGCGAGGGGGAGCACGTCTACGAAAGAGAGCCCAAAGTAACGATCATTCAAATTTCTTGAAAATTCATTGATGGAGGGCAGGTTAGGTCCCACCAGTTTCTCAGGAGCGCCCACGGGGTACGGATTGTTCTTCATCACGTATGGGTATAAAGAACAGAAATCGTAGTAATGGAGCTTCACACCCTCCGTAGGTGGAAAGTATAGCCTGAATGGATTTGTACGTCCTCCAAACAAGCTATCACCACATTTGAGAGGATCCAGCACCATTGAACGCTTGATCGTGTTTATTTCCTCACGGTACACCTCGTCTGTCTCCATCCGTGCATCATATTCATGCTCCCACAAGACTTTGTGAGTGAACTGGGATCCTATAAGTTGATCGCGGGTGCGGGTCCACGCAAGACAGTCGGCAGGAGATCTACCGTGGATATCTCCGGCGATTCCGCACTCAGGACGGGGGCATCCATGCCACCAGCATCCGTTAAAGGAGTACACAGTCTTCACACCAGTGACACGGTTTTCACTTAACCCATCAACCCAAAAAACACGACCGTTAATCTTAATGGGCACTTCACCCGTGTTGCGGGCGTGCTTTATGTATACACCTGTCTGTTGCTGTAGGTGTATGAGCCAGTAAATAGCCTTGTGGCCGTAACTGCGGGGGTTGTTTCGGTGAATAATGGCTAAGGTGGCTTTAGGCATGAAGTTATTTTGAACACCGTAAAACATAATGACGCGATGGTGGTTGCGACTTGCAGCGGATCGCATTTGAAACGGCCTATGTACATCCTTCTAAAGGCCTGGAAACATACTCTAAGCACGCGCACATCATTCACGCAATAACGCTCACATTCATCAGCTATATTATAAGGATTACGTTCATTAAAACTGTTGTAGTATCGATCAAAGTCTTCACGTTCATCTACACTCATACAATCATAGTTAAAATAATGTTTGGGTGGTGGTGGGCCTACGTAGTTTAAAGTCTCGCTGGTGAGGAAAGTGTAAGGGAAGTATCCTTTGGAAACTTCAGCTGCTACCCCATCACCTTGGGTAGCTTTGCTAATTTACAAGGTGTGAATAATAAAGTGTCTTTAAATTGTACATTGCCTCTTATTTGCATCTGTATTAATGTTGCCTCTTTTCAATGGATCACCTGTAAATATCTCAGAGGATTCGTGCTCAAGCAACTCCTTATAAAGGAACTGCGTGTCAAACTTTGCCCGTTATGGGCGAGAATATACACAGTCATTTTTTTAACTTGTCGGCTAACTTGACAATATAGGACACAAATAGTTTCACAGGACTATCGTGGACATTCGTTTTAAAAACGTTTGTCCGTTTACCGCATTTGGGGCACTCGTCACATTCGATCCCATACACTCATCGCAGATAGTCTGGCTCACAAGTAAATGTGGAATTACCTCTTTGGTTTCAGCATTCGTATATGTTTCTATATCGTAGTATACAGTTATACAGGGTTTTTTTAGGCTTGCATCTTTCATATAACATACATGCTTTACTCCATCCGCCTTATATCCTCCTGGCATGTAGGACAGTGAATTTCGTCACATTGTGCTTAAATTTCCCCAATTATCCATTGTGTGAAACATACCACATTCACAGATTCTCATTTTCCTGCACGTGCCAGTTGATTTATGGAGCTCAAAGCAGTTATTATTGAAGAATGTGCGTCTACACACATCACAGTCTCTCTTCTCAGCTTCAACTACACGGCTTTCACATTTGGTGCTTTTACACTGTTCACATACCATGTGACATTCTTTACAATGTTTCACTATATCATCCGCAAACTCGAGGCACCCCTTACACAAATCATGATGTCTCCATATTTTCGACTTTTATAACTCGCGTAAAGCACCTTATATTACGGATGGGGAGATACGTTGTCCCTGACAATCCTAAATAAGTAGGGGTCTTGTACGATCTCTCACACAGCTTTTAAAAACATACACAGTCCTACGACGATCATCCAACCAAACAACTATACGACATTCATTTCCTGTTCTACCCTTCTCAGCTCTTCAGGACCCATATTACAGTCAAATTCAAGTTCACAGTCTACAGCTAGTTTACGGGCACGCTCCACGACCGTAGGCAGCAAATTTTTGTGGCCTGTGTATTTTGTACAGTAAACATACGCTAGACTACTGCTATAAAGCCGCAACCACGATCGACGTTTATATGCTTTCGTAAATAATCGAGAATTGAGTTAAGAGTATACGGTATGGCACTATGTCCCGCAACACGGAATACACGTCAATATTTATCGTGAAGGTCCATATTAAGGCTATACTACTTTGGGCGGCTTGCATTATACGTCCTAATATATATTCTACATCTTCAGCCGCCAAACGTCTAAATGGCACTACTACCCAATAATCATCTACATCACCGTCATCTGACCCGAATCCGAAGGACAGACTCGTCCTGACTTCACGCTCGTCGCGGTTCTGAAGAGCAAACTCTACAATACGCTGTACAACCCGGCGTAGCCCGCGCTCAATTCCATTGCTATACATGGCTCTAGGGTCGACCCTGACTCTATACCGATTTCTAGTCAAGGCTGGGGTGGGGGCTGCGGAGCGCACCAACTCAAACGTTATATCATCCTCAACAGAACGAGTCACCGCTGTGGAGGATGAACAAGAGTTTATATTGGATGATGTGGGATTGGTTGCGTAAGACGTTGAGGGTTGGGGATCTATTATTGCAGACTCAACAGAACGGGGGACAGCTGTGGAGGATGGACAAGGGGCTATATCGGCCAAAGATGCTGATGTGGGGTTGGCAGCGTAAGACGTTGAGGGCCTGGAGTCTATTATTGTAGACTCAACAGAACGGGGGGCAACTGTGGCGGATGAATAAGGGGATATATTGGCGGAAGGTGCTGCTGGGGGGCTTGTTGCGTAAGACGTTGAGGGTTGGGGCTCTATTACTGGTGGTTGGCTAACAACAGGCGCGTATTTCGGTCGCTTTATACCTGACGTGGGGTTCTCTTCATCATACCTCCGCTTTGAACGTGCTACCGGTATCGCTGGTGAGGGTTCGTCGGCAGGGGAGGATTCTGTGATCACAACTACACTGTCGTCGGGGTCATCCGTAATGTCGATGATGGGGCTGTACCTCATCGTCATTCACGGTTCTGTGGGAGAAGAAAACAAAATATAAGGAACAGCACTCAAAATTTGTAATATTTTGTAAATGATCCACTTAGGAGTGTGACGTGTTAGAAATGGACTCTGTAGAAAAATTCAGATTCACGAGCCCATCCACATGTATTATATCTGGACCTACAGGATGTGGTAAAACTGTGTTTATGCTTAAAATCATTAAAGAAAAGGGAGAGATGTTCTCGAAATTTGTGCATAAAGTTATATGGTGCTATTCGACGTATCAATCAGTGTTCAACGAGTACCAAGATGATATTTTGTTCCACAAAGGTGTATATGACGTTAATTCGTTAAAGGGAAATGAACATACAGTCATTGTAATTGACGATCTCATGTTGGAGATGGATAAAACGTTTGCCGAGACATTTACAGTATTCTCCCACCATCTTAACATAAGCGTGTTCTTCATCAATCAGAATCTATTTTTCAAAAATAGATACATGCGCGATGTGTCGTTAAATACACAATATCTAGTCTTATTCGCACAACGTAGAGATGTATCACAAATTGGGGTATTAGCCAATCAAATGTTCCCGAATCAGCGTAAGGAGTTTTTGGAAGTTTATAAAGAAGCTACAAGCACGCGTTACGGATATTTGCTTTGCGACCTTCATCCGCGAAACACGTTTAGGGTGCTTCTAAGAACGAATATATTTCCAAACGAGCCTGAAACGGTGTATATTCCAGAATGACAAAGAGACTAAAGAAATACCGTGAATTAATAAAAATCTATCATCGACTGCCCCGGGCAATGCAGCAGATGTTTATTAAAAATATCGACTCCGACTTTTTAAAATGCATCTGTGAAATCTGTCTTAACGTTATAAATTGCAATGTATCAATGAAACCATCTCAGAAGGCTCGCCTACGCCGTTACAAGAACATAATACGTGCACTCGCTCGTAAAAGTCAAACTGTAGCGAAGAAAAAACGAATTATTGTACAAACAGGAGGGTCATTTCTCCCCATCTTATTTTCAGTTTTGGGTCCTTTACTGACTAGATTAATATAATGAAGAAAGTGGTAGTGATTCCACACGAGGTGTACGCTTCACTGCAAAGGAATCCAGACACGGATCTAGATCCCCGTAAAAGCAGACTTAAAAGAATGGAAAGCGAATTGCTAGCCCTATTAAACAGTGAAAAAACACTGATGAGAAAAGAATCTTATACCAAGAAGCTCTGCAGAAATTTCTTCACGAGTACGAAAATTATAAGAACCCGACAGAGATTCCTGTGGTTATTAGGCACAGCACGGGGGACGATGGACATGGCGACATAGGACCTGTACCCGACGATACAGCTGACCAACCAAATTAAGGGATCAGCCACACAACATATCGAGCATGTATTAAAAAGCACCCTCCCACATACATTGAGGAATAAAGGTTTAAGTCTTTATAATCTATTGAATGAGGACCCAGCCATACAATGGACCGATACAGGCGAGATCATTGTGGAAGGATCAAGGGTACAGGGGTCGAATATCGTAGACATTGTCCATGATCTGGTGAGAAAGTGGGGTAGGCCATCACCATCAGGATGGAAGCATATTAAAGCAAGACTACAACAAATAAATGTCCCTAAAACGTTGATAGGAAATCTGAACAGGTTAAAAGACTTGGAACATGCAACGCATGTGGCACAATTGAAGACGCCGTCACCCCCGGCGGTAACACCTTTGAAGAGGAGAAAGAAGAGGATAAACAACGGTCAACCCTACCCACGTGCCTCTAAAATACGCAAATGGCTAACGTATTAAGTAAACGCTATTATGACATTTCTAACCCAGCCTCCTACGGCGGCGTAGATAGACTGTACAGAAGTGTTTACGGAGTAGGAAAAAAAGATGTTGAGAGATTTTTGCGGGAGCAGGACGCTTATACGCTTCATAAGCCGTGAGAAAAAGGTTTAAAACAGCCAAGACAACGGCTGCCTCGATTGATTCTATTTGGCAAGCAGATTTAACAGACATGCAAAGATATTCTGTGTATAACGATGGTTACCGTTACATTCTATTCATAATAGATGTATTCTCTAGATATCTGTGGCTAGTTCCTCTGAAAAATAAATCACCTGAAACAGTTGCTAAAGCCACCAAAACGCTAATGTTAAAAGAAAACCGGGTTCCTGGCTATTTTTGTACGGATATGGGGAAGGAATTTATAGGCCGTGCTTTTCAGAACATGTTGACAGAGTTTAATATCAGCTATTACACAACCAATTCTATACATAAGGCTTCTTTAGCTGAAAGAGTTCAACGTACCATAAAGGAACGCATGCACCGCTATTTTACACATAAAAACACATACAGATTTCTAGACATTCTGGAATCATTGGCATCATCCTACAACCGCTCACACCATCGCACGATTGGGACAACACCTAACGAAGTTTTAGAAAGAGATACGCCCCCGAGAAGAGATGGATCACCAACACCACACACTGCGCGCTTCAAAATCAATGATTATGTAAGGCTGTCGCGTTCGGGAAATAAATTCGCAAAGGGTTTTGAGCAAGGATGGACACGTGAGATTTTTAAAGTTAGGGCTATGAGACCTAAAGGTGAGATAATGATGTATTACGTTGAAGATTTGAATGGGGAAGAAATCTCAGGAGGCTTTTACCGCGAGGAATTGCAGAAAGTGCATTTAATTTAGGAAAAAATGTGTTTAAAATTGAGAAAATTTTAGGAAGCAAAGGTTCAGGAAAGAGAAAAATGTACCTGGTGAAATGGCTAGGGTACCCAGAAAGCTTCAACACCTATATAAAAGCTGATGCAATAATGAAGCTTAAATAGTATGCAACATGGCTCCTAACCATTTCTACGTCACACTCCCGTCCTCCTCGTCCCTGTCTGTACACCCTAACAACACACTAGCCAACTTTGTATCAGAGCTCCATGGACCCATTGAATTGGTCGTGATTCGTATGAGGTGGGGTTATGTGAACTCCAGTTAACCACCAAATTTTTAACTCTTGAAAAAGCACAGGTCATATTTCTGATCCTTAGAAGCACCGATGAATGCGAAAAATTAGGCATAATCTTAGACAATACTGTACGCTCAACCCTGTGCGGTGAGGGACGGTTCTATAGCATAAATGTTTCGTTAGGAATCGGGCATTATGATACAGCCATGGATATTGTGGAGGGTTTAAACAAGAGTCTTGAAAATTCGTAATGACAAACGATTTACTTTTAGAAATCGTAAACATAGACACGCCCACATGCACATTGAGGTTAAAATCAACGCTTAGTAAAAATACTAGAGATGAAGGGCTGTTCACAATTGCGGCTGAGGGCCGATATAGCGCAGTCTTCCAAAGAGAGACATTTCACGAGGCACAACGTGACTTGTCCAGCTTAATGTTTCAATTGAAGATGGAGAAATTTGCTGAAAGCTCTCAGTCCCCAGACATGTGCTATATTTACAGTAATATAGTGGAGCTCCAGTTTCTTGGGGATACCCATGCACCCCTGCTGCGCATTGCCCACATCCCCAACCATAGAGGAAGGAGTTTGAGTATTACATATGACAGACCCCATTATGTGAATGTTGCAACTAATTTAATAACCAATATCTCAATATATATAAGAACGATTGAGGGTGAAAACTTCCCATTCGGTAACGGGAGCTTAACATTGAAGCTACACCTTCGACGCACTGAGTTATAATGGATAGAAAGCCTTTCACCGTCTATCGATGGGTGAGATACCAGCGCGGTAGTGGACTTGGGTCCATTTTTTCATCCATACTACGTACAGCTGTTCCTTTGCTGAAGAGGGGTGCCACATACCTCGGAAGGAAAGCGCTACAATCAGGTCTTAACACTGCATAAGACATACTGGCCGGGGCTAAACCTAAAGAAGCTCTTAAAAAATATTTAAAGCGCACACGGGACGAAATCATCAAAGATACAAAGAGAAAAATGCGTGGTGGCGGGAAGAAGAGGGCTGTCCGGAAGAAGGGGTCACGTGGTATTAAACGTAAAAGGATATCAAAAAAGAAGTGCTGTAAGCGAATGAAACCTAATGTTGACCACTTTTTTAACTGATATAAGCTAAGGACATTGATCTCATGAATCATAGTTTGTTTACTACTTGTCGAGAGAGGAGGCACTATTTCTAACTCGTCATGGCACGCTTCATCCACCCATGTAGTTCACAATGCTAGAAATCGGAGCTATCCCTTTTTGAGATGCCTCCAACTCAAGTTTCTATTGAGCACAGTGACTTTATTACAATTAACTCTTTAAACACAATTAGTTCCCCGAGTGCTCCTATAGAATTCGTGATACCCAGCTCAGGTCCTTACTTTTTTAATCCAAGCTGTGTGCACATGTACGCTGAGCTACGTATAGCCCATTCTGATGGAACGGACTGTGATGACAAATATGCTGTATACCCTAAAACAAACTTTCTGCACTCCATATTCAATCAGTGTGACGTATATTTAAATCAGGCTAACATATCGTCAGGCACGGGATACTATCATCTACGAGCCTATCTGGAAAATGTCCTCAACTTTTCCAAAGAAGCGAAGGCTACCTTTTTAAGTGCCAAGGGATATTATCAAACTAAAGACGAAAGTAGTATAAAGAACAAATTTAAAAATTCTAAAAAGAAGATATACGAGTGTTTTGGACGTCTGCACACAGATTTCACTTTCCAGGAGAAGTTGCTTGTCAACGGGGTGGATATGAAAATAAAGCTCACCCGCACGAGTCCTGAGATCTGCTTAAATCTGGATGCTGATCAAGAAAAGGGAGCAAAGCCCGTTGTGGTTCACATTATGGACACATACCTCCGCGTACGGCGAGTGAAATTAAGTTCACCAAAACAACTAGAAATTGAGAAAAATTTACTAAACGCTACAGTGAAATATCCTATTAACAAAGTACAAATCAAACTATATACGGTGCCTGCAGGGTTGGCGTCGAAGCAGATAGAAAACATCGCCCTGGGAAATCTTCCCAGGACCATGCTTCGGTGAATGGAAAATATAAAAAGAGTGCCTTTAAATTCGAGAATTTCGGACTTAAAAATATAACTATACGTTAATGGCATTGGTGGAACATTGGATACGGACTATTCATCAGACGCTGTGTTACCTCTTTGCGCGAGAGCCTATAGTAATCTGACCCATATTGCAGGTGATTGTGATGAGCTCGGTAATGAGGTAACGCAGAAAGAATTCATTGATCAATTTAACCTTTATCCGTTTGACATTACACCTGACTTATCTGCTAGCGTAAATACGCATTTAACCCCACAACAGAGCGGAAACATCTCAGTGAGGTTGGAATTCACCAAGCCTATAGACGCGCCTATTAGTGTACTAGTATATCTCGAGTCGCAAGCCCTAACAGAAGTAGATAGATTTAGAAGCGTTATCACTGACTTTTAAAATGGATGCTAATACACTTCAGAGAGTAATGAATAGTGAACGAGTCACACGTTCCAAATTTATCGGCGTGTTTGCGAAGAATGAAACATTGAGTTTGCCAAGTACGCGAGAATGCGGTAGTCTTATTGTGAACACAGATGTCATCGGTAATGAAGGGATTCATTGGTTTGCAATCTATTTAAAAATAGCCACCGCCTCTACTATTTTGATTCACTCGGTACTCAACCCTGGAGTGACCCTGATATTGTAAAATTTCTCGCTCAGTTACATATTCCCGAAGTTGTATGGAACCCGTTTCGAATACAAGGATATTTTAGTAATACTTGTGGAATGTACTGCATTTCATTTCTCATGCATATGTCACGTGATGAAGAATTTATAAATTTTTAAAATTTATTCGACCCGTGTCACACTCGAAGAAACGATGAAATGGTATGCAGACAGATAAAAATCCGTTTTCCAATTGTGCGTACTCGTTGTATAGTATAATGTTTTTGTTCTTGTGTATATTTGTAACGTTAGTTTGTATATTCTGTAGTTTAAGATGGTTATTGTACTGATTTCTTTCATTTAATAAATTGATGAAAATATATTGTGTCTTCTTCCCCCCAAAAAAGATCGAAAAACACTTACATTATTTCGATGTGACATTCATTATGCTGACTGTTCGGTATATCCTCCGTATTCAGGTCCATGACACGAGATTCTTCAAAGATTGTATAACACGTGTCAAATCCTCATCGGACCTTAAAGGAGAAAGAATAATGTTCATATTGAATCTTTTTTAATAAAAACATATACAGAGTATACATATTGTAAGACAGACCCCATTATGTGAAGATATCTTTGGTTCGCTCAGAGAAGCTCATTTAAGAGGTAATTCCGAATAACATTTATAAAAAACATGCAAAAGATTGCCATAAAAAATTTCGATTTTGGCATAATGGTGAGTATCTGAATGAAGTATTTGACGATACTACATCCCTCCATATATATGAAATCATCTTTCTGACAGTTTGTGAATAAAAAATAAAAATAAAATTATAGACACTTACATTTCTATGGTAGTCCCTTGCGTCGGATTGTAAGGAGCGTCATTGCAAATATCATCAACGGTTTGCGTTAGAAATAATCCATCACGGTCAATCGCGTTAAAAAGATTAATTGCAGTCAATGCTGCAGTGTCACCTTCTTGATACAAATCCGGAAAAGTGTAAAGTTCGTGATCCATGGCGGAGGGAGTGTTTATTCACTAGCAGAGGGAATGTTTATTCACCGGCGAAAATAGCTACTGTTACTCCCAACTGAAAAATATTTCCTTTTATGTGCACAATCACCAAGCTCCGCCCCAAAAGATCAAGAGCAGATGTTTGTAATGATTGGTTAGCAGTGTAACTGGGTGGAGCTATGATAAGTTTGTGTACCAATCGTAACACCGATATAACGGGTCCATGCTTTGGACGACTAATGGCATCTTTATATTTTCTCCATAGATTTAATGCTCGTATTACCCCTTGCATTCTCCGTCACGACAATATTTGTATCTATACTTGGTTTTCTCCAATCCATCCCTTTATGCAATATTGTTCACAACAATATTTTATTATTTTGCGTCCATACTAAATTGAGTTTCAATTTTGGGTTGCAAGTTATTTTTCCCCCATACTAAATTGAGTTTCAATTTTCGGTTGCAAATTATTTTGCGCCCATACTAAATTGAGTTTCAATTTTCGGTTGCAAGTTATTTTGCGCCCATACTAAACTGAGTTTCAATTTTCGGTTCGAACCCACGATCTCTTCTCTTTTTGCAGACGTTTATACAGAAAACAAGTAATTACATTATTGAAAACATTAACTACGAATCATGAAAGATACGCGTCTGGTAATCAGGAGTCGAACCCACGATCTCATCTCTTTCTGCAGACGTTTATACAGAAAACAAGTAATTACATCATTGAAAACATTAACTAGGAATCGTGAGAGATACGCGCCTGCGTAATCGGGAGTCGAACCCACGATCTCTTGGAAAGAGAATTTTAAATTTAGTTTTATGCTCAGTAGCAAAAGTAATTTTATCCAATTGTTAGTACTTTCAGAGTACATGTGTATTAATTTTGAAAAAACTGTTGATTTCTGATAATTATGATTTTGACAGTGTTTTAAATCAATAACAGAGATGCAAATTAGTGTAAATAAAAATAACTAAGTTGATAAAATATAAAACATTTTTTTATTTACAAGAAAGACATTCGCTTCGAGAGTGAAGTGTGTATTTCAGAGAGAAAGTTTTTGACCCAAAATTCCTTTCACGTAAGTTTGCAGATAGTTTGGCTCACAAGTAAATGTGGAATTACCTCTTTGGTTTCAGCGTTCGTATATGTTTCTATATCGTAGTATACAGTTATACAAAGGTTATTTTTAGGCTTAGCATCTGTGTGTGTGTGTGTGTGTGTGTGTGCGTGCGCGATCCTCTCTCTCTCTCTCTCTCTCTCTCTCTCTCTCTCTCTCTCTCTCTCTCTCTCTCTCTCTCGCACCTTTAGTATAAATAAAGTTTTTAACTTGAGTAGTAATAAGCATAATATTTTTAACATTTGGACTCAAGCGAGGTTTTGTCGAGTTGAATGGAAGGATTTACACCAAAAGGAAAGTTAGTGGTCATTTTCGTGGTTAGCGTAAGGCGCATCTGCTCAGATTTTTTTTTTCCAGAGAAGCTGAAAGTAAATGAGATGAGTGAAATGATATGAGATTAGTGAAATGAAGTGAAATGACATGAAAATGAAATGATATGAAAAGGCTTATATATAGAGGAATGACAAAAAGTAAATAGACCCTTTGGTGTGAAAATTAAAAATCTGAAATTGATTATTTCTCTCTCTCTCTCTATATATATATATAAACTAGAAGGAGAAAGTGAAAAGTGTGTAGTGATATTTTTTCTGTTTTTGAAACACAAGAAAGGTTTGCCAAAAGAAAATAGACACAGTTAATGTGTTTATTTCTTTTGCTGTTTATTATTTAATATAATTGTGTGTGTGTGTGTGTGTGTGTGCGTAGATTTGAGAATATGTTAATGGAACGATTTCTTTTGCTAAGCTAATTGTTTAGTGAATTTTTTAATGTTAATATTGTTTTAATTCACTTTAAAATCCGTTTATATATATATATATATGGAATGACAAAATTAAATAGACACAGTTAATATGATTCTTTCTATATATATAAGGTAAGGAGAAAGTTGTTCAATTGTGTGTTTGTGTATGTGTGTGTGTGTGTGTATTTTGTCTGAACTATTATTTTGACGATTGTACGTATTATATTATTTTTGTGCAGTAGAAGGCAAATTCTATTTATTTAATTAATAAACATTTTCTTGTCAATTTCTGTTAAAAGAGAAAGTCTGTATGCTTTGGTAACGAATTAAAATAAATGGTGGTATCTAGCAACTCACCCTAATAATGTATACCTGTACAATTAAAATAAAAAATGGTATGTGGCAACTCAACCTTCCTCTATATAAGACCCGCTTGGCTTCGGAGCTGGCAGTTTGATGATGACAGCTCTAAAATAAATGGTGGTATCTAGCAACTCACCCTAATAATGTATACCTGTACAATTAAAATAAAAAATGGTATGTGGCAACTCAACCTTCCTCTATATAAGACCCGCTTGGCTTCGGAGCTGGTAGTTTGATGATGACAGATCTCTCTCCTTCCCTTCTTAGGTTAAGACTTAGCTTAGTTTCCCTTTGGGGGGTTAGGACATCCCACCTTGTCCCCCCAAAGTCCTCCTCCGTCTATCCTTTCTCTCTTAGGCTAAGGCAACCCCTTTGGGGGAGGTCATCCTTCCTTCTCTCCCCGAAGACCCCTTCCCCTCAACCTCCCCTCTCCCCTTGGCTCCTTCTAAGCCAACTGGCTGATTAAGCCAACTGGCTGATTAGGGGCCTATAAGACAACGGCCACTCGGCTGAAGTCTTAGTGTGCACTTGGCTCCTGCCAGGTGAACACCTCTCTTCCTTTCACTCCTTCTCCTGTCTTTCTCTTGGGGGATAACGCCGCCTCCAAGTTTCATGACCCCTTGTTGCACTTGCAGCATCCACCCACCCCCCTTTGCAGCATTGAGTTGTTGCATACCCCCTTTGCAATCCCCACCCCCTTTGCAACATTGATCATTATCTCTTGCAACATTCCTGCACTCTAACCTTTTGCGGCTATACTACTGGGACTACCAAACTGTTTATCATGTATTTTTGCTCTCGTCATTTTCGTTTAAACTAACGAAAATATCACAACTTAACCTAACCAATCGTCAAGGGCGTACAGTTGACCTAACCGGGCATTCAATTAACCTAACCGGGCATACAGTTGACCTAACCGAGCATTCAGTTGACCTAACCGGGCATTTTCATAAAAGATGAAGGAGCTGAATGATGCTGGTTTCGAACATTTCAAGGTCAATCATAAATACAACTTCATTGACCCCGACACGGGAGCACACACACCACGCATTGAGAGGATTTGGGGGTCAGCGAAATAGAGCATCATTCAGTTCCTTCGTCTTGTATGAAAGTGCCCCGTTAGGTCAACTGAATGCCCGGTTAGGTCAACTGTACGCCCTTGATGATTGGTTAGGTTAAGTTGTGATATTTTCGTAAGTACCGCCAAATCTATACATCACAGCGCTAACTTATAAGGGTTATCGTACGAAAATGAACTTTTTATAAACAAGTCGTGAATGTGACTCATATTTCCTCTGTCAACACCATAACAAGAAATGAACAAATACTTCACTTACTAAATTATTAATTTCATACTCTAGATAAAATCTAACTGAGCAGTAAAGTAACTTTGATTTAAAGTCGAACCAATAGCGACTTGACATTCAATTAATTTTATTTCAAATATTAAGGCACTCTGATTCAAGTAAATTAAAAGAAAAACTTTGCCACACATTTTCTTGTACCCCAGATCCCGTAAACCGCACTCACATAAAAGTGCCTGAGGAAGTAAGAGTTCATACAACGTCTTCAGGTCATCATCATCATCGAGAGTACTTTTCTGTTACACAAGAACAAACCCAGAAGAAGAGTGTAATATATATATATATATACACTAGGGGCGGGGCACTCAATATATTTTGCCCCACCCATGGGGCTGAAATGTCTTTTGGGCTGTAAGTTTGAACTTTCTGCGCTTCATATAACTGGATTCTTCCAGTTTGAACCTCCCCTCCTTGTATAAAACCGCTTTTAAACGCCTTTGTATAAAACCGATGGTTAACGCAGTTTCGAAAATGGCGTCTGACAGTGATGTGCGTCGTAAACAGAGAGCTGTTAAAGAGTTCTTAACCCCAGAGAAGGAAACAGTTGTAAATATTCACAAACGTCTACAAAACGTTTACGGAGATGCTGTTGTTGATCGAAGCACAGTTGGACGCTGGTCTAAACGTGTGAGATCATCGGAGAGAGGGAGAGCCAGCCTCGATGATGAGCCACGCAGCGGTCTCCCGGCATCGGCTGTGACATCTCACACTGTGCAAGTGCTAACAGCATCATTCGATCAAATCGGCGCGTCACATACAAGGAGCTATCACTGGAGCTAGGAATTAGTGAAGGAAGTGTGAATACGATAATTCAGCAACTGGGATACTCAAAAGTGTGTTCACAACTTGTTCCTCGCGAACTGACTGAAGATCACAAAGCCCAAAGAAAAGAAATTGCTTTTGAGTCGTTGATTTGATACGAAACAGAAAGGGGTGACTTCCTTTCACGAATTGTGACTGGCGATGAGACTTCAGTACAACACTTTGAACCTGAAACAAAATGCCAATCCATTGAGTGGCATCACGCAGAATCCCCACGCAAGAAAAAGTTCAAAATGGCTCCCTCTGCAGGAAAGGTTATGGCCATCATCTTCTGGAACATGAAAGGAGTTATTATGGTGGACATTATGAAAAAATGACAAACAATCAACTCAGAGGCATATATTGCAACCCTACAGAGACTCCAGAGACGTATAAAGTGAGTTCGACCGAAGAGAAAACTGGAAGACGTCCTTCTTTTGTACGATAACGCAAGACCACAAAACAGTTTTCAAACAAGAGAGGCCATCACAAAAATGCACTTGACTGTGTTACCCGTCCCTTTATACAGCCCGGATCTGGCACCTTCAGACTAACATTTGTTTGGGCCAATGAAGGATGCTATTCGTGGAAGAAAATTTCAGATTGACGACGAGGTTGTTGAGGAGGTTAAGAGGTGGCTCCAGAGGAACCAGAGGAACCCAGCGGAATTTTACCAGCAAGGAATAAAGGCCCTTGTTTCGAGGTGGAGGAAAGCCGCAGAAAAGGATGGAGACTATGTAGAAAAATAAAAACTTGTAAAAAAAATGACAAACAATCAACTCAGAGGCATATATTGCAACCCTACAGAGACTCCAGAGACGTATAAAGTGAGTTCGACCGAAGAGAAAACTGGAAGACGTCCTTCTTTTGTACGATAACGCAAGACCACAAAACAGTTTTCAAACAAGAGAGGCCATCACAAAAATGCACTTGACTGTGTTACCCGTCCCTTTATACAGCCCGGATCTGGCACCTTCAGACTAACATTTGTTTGGGCCAATGAAGGATGCTATTCGTGGAAGAAAATTTCAGATTGACGACGAGGTTGTTGAGGAGGTTAAGAGGTGGCTCCAGAGGAACCCAGCGGAATTTTACCAGCAAGGAATAAAGGCCCTTGTTTCGAGGTGGAGGAAAGCCGCAGAAAAGGATGGAGACTATGTAGAAAAATAAAAACTTGTAAAAAATGTATGTAACAACTTGTGTACAAAATTTTCTGGAACTTACGAGGAAACTTGGAAAGAAAAAAAAAAAGGTGGAGCAAAATATATTGAGTGCCCGTGTGTGTGTATATATATATATATATATATATATATATATATATATGTTAACAGGGGACCATTCTGAGTTTGTATATATATGTAAAAAATGAACAATGAATAATCAATATTCATTTTTACATAAGAACCAAAATCGCTTAACGCGAGTTTGGATAATAATTTTACTTGAGGCTTCCTATTTTTGTTCGTGTCACAACCCTACGATCTATCATATCTATGGTTTAGTCGTATCCATTTTCCATTTGTTATGGAAGTTATTATAATTAATTATGATTGTCTTGCATCTCACCCTCGACCCTAGATTATGCATACACATTGCATGTAACAGGATTAGAACCCGTAGTTGTACTTCTTAGTCATTAATACCCACTCTTTGTCTCTAATTCGTTCTTGTAAATCTTCCTAATAATGATTTGTACTATACGTACAAATTCAATAACTATGACGTCACATTTTCCCGTCATTAATTTCCCTTCATCATATCTCTAGTATTCAATGTATGAAAATTCTTTATCATCATAATAAAAACTGTACACTCTATAGAAGTCATTATTTATATGTCATGTAGTATAAATATTATTATTGAACCATATTCATCCATACCGTATGTGCCCATGTACTTTGTACTATATTTCTAACATCTTAATTGTCTATTAATATGAAACACTGTAACAAAACAAAGTTATAGTAACTGTTTAATTATAATTAACTGTAATACTTTAATTTAATATAATGTAATGTACTTTAATGAAACTGTACTTAATGATGTAATGTACTAAATGACGTAGTCAATGTACTTTAATGGAATTGTAGTTAACGATAATAAATGAATTAATTGGTAATTATAATCATAGTTATAGTAGACCAAAATTACAATGTACTGTACTCAATGTCCGACCCGACATTATGTCGCCATAAGGAATGTAGAATCGGCGATACTGTTGTTATTTTTTTTATTATTATTTTTCCGTTGGGATAAATTTTGATGTGCTTTCTACTTTGCCAAATAATTGATGACCTGTTGTTTTTTAAAATCTCATAATCATTTTTTTAGATTTAGCTTAATAATGAATCCTGAGTAACTTTTGCCATGTCATGTTTTATGTACATTCTCTCTTCGTTATAAAAGATGACGTCATGTCTTGCCTAAGCATTTAATTGTAAATCTTAAACCTTTAATTTTTACTCATATGCATATTTTAGTGTAAAGATGCATAGTTCAATTTCCACTTTTAGTTAACTTGGCAGATCATGATAACATCAGATCTGAAAATACGCAATTTAAGATAAAAATATGGCTTCATCTTCAAATATCTAGTTTATTCGTTTAAACCTTACCACAGCTAAAAGATTTACTTTATTTTCAAATATTGTGCAAAATTAATGCAGCCTCTTCAACATTTAATAATGATGATGTTAGTAGAATCGGGGTATATAAACCCCACCAATTTCTTCCATGTTTGTTCTGATTCCAACTACGAGGCTGAGCATTACCTGTAACAGTTTAGGAGTAAAACACAGTAAGAAAAAGTCTTTATCTTCTCCTTCGAGCCGTGCTCTCTTCAGAAAACTTAGTCATTAGAATCTCCCGATAAG
Organism: Bathynomus jamesi; assembly: GCA_023014485.1. Lineage (NCBI taxonomy): Eukaryota > Metazoa > Arthropoda > Malacostraca > Isopoda > Cirolanidae > Bathynomus > Bathynomus jamesi. Next base: position 307,611 of record JAJOZX010000320.1, on the reverse strand, counting down.
TTACAAGAAGAATCGGGGAGAAACTTCAAAGAATTTAATAAGCCTCTCAGAATCCTCCGAGCCACTAAAGAAGAACTCGGAGAGTAGTATAGAAGGAACTACTGCAAGTTACAGATCCGTTGCTGCCTCCTAACCAGAACCCCCGTCGACTCCGAACCACCCCAGGGCCATAGACGGAGGGGTTAACAGAGTGTCGACCCTATAGCCAGGATAAACATTTGGCGACCCTACTATCAAGATTAGAAGAAGATTTTAAGAAGAGGATTTTAACAAGTGGCCACTCTTTGGCCAGGATAGAAATTACCCTGCATCAGGATAAAACCATTTGACCGGCGTGTCACGACTTCTAGTTCGTAACATCCACCCTTGAACCGGTGTGTCACGACTCCAAGTTCTCCACGCCTAGTTTTTATCCAAGAAGAAGTAGCCAGCAAGACACGTTTTGAAGACACGTCTTCAGGACACGTCTCTAAGGATTTCGCCGTAGGAATCTTGTTAAGTACAAAACTTTTTTTAAATAATCTCTAAAACATTTGAAAAGTCAGTATTATTAACAGTTAAATTTAGTATTGAGCCAGAATTAACACAAAACACAGTGAACACTTCAGACACCAGTGATACATTTTTTTAGTGAAAACTAATTTTCACAGAAGTTAAATGTAAGAGAAGTTAAATGTAAGAGAAGTTAAATGTAAGAGAAGTTAAATGTAAGAGAAGTTAATTGTCACAGAGTTAATTGTCACAGAGTTAATTGTCACAGAGATATTTTCACTATTATATTCAGGATAGAATAATTTTATTTTATGTACCTTCGCGTACATTAGAATGAAATGTTGTTTACATTTTATATTTTTGTTTGCAAATTTTTTAAAATTATTGAATTGAATTGACTTGCAAATTAAGAGAGAGAGAGAGAGTTTACAGAGAGTTTATAGAGTTATAGAGTTACTTGAAGCAGTTTCAAGTCAGTTTCATTTTCAGAATACTTGATAGAATTCAAGTCAGTTTCATTTTCAGAATACTTGATAGAATTCAAGTCAGTTTCATTTTCAGAATACTTGATAGAATTCAAGTCAGTTTCATTTTCAGAATACTTGATAGAATTCAAGTCAGTTTCATTTTCAGAATACTTGATAGAATTCAAGTCAGTTTCATTTTCAGAATACTTGATAGAGTTCAAGTCAGTTTCATTTTCAGAATACTTGATAGAGTTCAAGTCAGTTTCATTTTCAGAATACTTGATAGAGTTCAAGTCAGTTTCATTTTCAGAATACTTGATAGAGATCAAGTCAGACAGTTTTATTCCAAGTATTCCAAGTATTCCGAGTCCCGAGTATTCCGAGTCCAGAGTATTCCGAGTCCCGAGTATTCCGAGTCCCGAGTATTCCGAGCCCCGAGTATTCCGAGCCCCGAGTATTCCGAGCCCCGAGTATTCCGAGCCCCAAGTATTCCGAGCCCCAAGTATTCCGAGCCCCAAGTCAGTTTTCAATGCAGTCAATTGAATTCAACTTTTTCTTTGTAATTTAAGAGAATTTAATTTGAGAAAATGTAATTTAAGAATTTAATTCAACCTTTTTTTTTGTTGTAAAAGAGAATTAAATTCAACCTGAATTGACCCGTTTGTGTCTTTAGTTAACCTTTTTTGTTTGTAAGAAGGAAATTGACCGATTTGTCTTTTCTTTTCATGCCATTGTTGCGTATATAAATATATAGGTAAAATGACAAATTTTATTGTTTGTAACCAAAACAGTTTTTACAATTGTTTGTAATGACTTTGATAATCATTGTAATGTATATGTGATAATAATAGTTGTGTAATAATTAATTAATCGATCTTGTCCCAATGACTCCTTTTAAATTACTATGCTGAGGAACATACCGTCCCTCCGTTTTGTTTCAACTCTTTTAATTTTTGTTCAAAGTAGTGTGACAAGCAATCTTTTTTTAAAGAGCAAAGTGCTCACGAAAGACATATTGTCAATTTCAGACTTATACCCCCCGCTTAGTCACTCAATTCCCCCGAATGTAGTACTCCAAACTTTGTATTTTTATTTTATTTTATTTTAACACCCCCAACCCCAGTTGAACTGTGTAAACCAGAGAAATGGTTCAACCATGGTTAATTCTTCTTTGGTACGATGGAACATAACCTCAATTTATGTTAAGTTGTGTTTTTATATTTTTTAGAATATTATAAAATTATGTTTAGCTTATTGAAATGCATAATTGATTTATATTTGTATTCTTAATTTTCTTAATTCAATTATCGTACCGATACTTCTGGTTAATGTTAATGGTTATATAGTTCATATATAGCTAGAAATGTTACTAGTCGAATTTAATTCCATCTTCAAAATTTAAATTTTAAAACCGTGAGATTTACTTTCATTAATTGTAAATTCTTTTTAAGTGCGTTTTGTTTATTACCTTAATACGTGTAACTGATTTAATTACGTAAAATCGATAATTCTAATTGAATTCTATTACTTTTGATACATATTCGAATTCATTTTCTTTCCGTACTTCAAGTCACTTTCACATTAAACTCATATGCATACACCATCATTAATACTACCTGTAATTTAGAATTTTATAATAATTGACCTTGAGCTTAAAGGATTTTATAATAATAATAATAATGATAATAATAATAACAATAACTGACTTAAACTTAAAAGATCTTATAACCCTAAACCCATCTTAAATTATTATACATTATTTTTAAACTTTGTTAATTCAAAAACGTTCCAAATCCCTACACATTTGACCACAGGTCTGTACATCATCCATTACGTAATTCGATTTTTTTACCTACAATAGTCAATAAAAATTAGATTATAGATTGTGCGATTTACGTTTTTCCCTTTTATCTACTCTATTCATTATGTACGTAATTTTTCCCACAGAAAAATAAAATTTTGTAAAAAATTTAACAATATCATTGTTTGTCTAAATTAACGTATTAATCCTTTTATTCTGTTTGCATAAAATTAAAGTTTTAATCTTTGAATTTTTTATATTATATAATAACTCACTTGTTCTGTATAAAAATTTGTAATGTAAAGAAAAATTCGTCATCTAACTTGAAGTAGTTAGGATGTTATTTTCTCATTTGTATTGTATTAATTGTACCCTATTATATTATTGTATAAATATCATTTTAAAAGGGGAGAGCAATGTAAAAAATGAACAATGAATAATCAATATTCATTTTTACATAAGAACCAAAATCGCTTAACGCGAGTTTGGATAATAATTTTACTTGTAGCTTCCTATTTTTGTTCGTGTCACAACCCTACGATCTACCATATCTATGGTTTAGTCGTATCCATTTTCCATTTGTTATGGAAGTTATTATAATTAATTATGATTGTCTTGCATCTCACCCTCGACCCTAGATTATGCATACACATTGCATGTAACAGGATTAGAACCCGTAGTTGTACTTCTTAGTCATTAATACCCACTCTTTGTCTCTAATTCGTTCTTGTAAATCTTCCTAATAATGATTTGTACTATACGTACAAATTCAATAACTATGACGTCACATTTTCCCGTCATTAATTTCCCCTCTTCATATCTCTAGTATTCAATGTATGAAAATTCTTTATCATCATAATAAAAACTGTACACTCTATAGAAGTCATTATTTATATGTCATGTAGTATAAATATTATTATTGCACCATATTCATCCATACCGTATGTGCCCATGTACTTTGTACTATATTTCTAACATCTTAATTGTCTATTAATATGAAACACTGTAACAAACAAAGTTATAGTAACTGTTTAATTATAATTAACTGTAATACTTTAATTTAATATAATGTAATGTACTTTAATGAAACTGTACTTAATGATGTAATGTACTAAATGACGTAGTCAATGTACTTTAATGGAATTGTAGTTAACGATAATAAATGAATTAATTGGTAATTATAATCATAGTTATAGTAGACCAAAATTACAATGTACTGTACTCAATGTCCGACCCGACATTATGTCGCCATAAGGAATGTAGAATCGGCGATACTGTTGTTATTTTTTTTATTATTTTTCCGTTGGGATAAATTTTGATGTGCTTTCTACTTTGCCAAATAATTGATGACCTGTTGTTTTTTAAAATCTCATAATCATTTTTTTAGATTTAGCTTAATAATGAATCCTGAGTAACTTTTGCCATGTCATGTTTTATGTACATTCTCTCTTCGTTATAAAAGATGACGTCATGTCTTGCCTAAGCATTTAATTGTAAATCTTAAACCTTTAATTTTTACTCATATGCATATTTTAGTGTAAAGATGCATAGTTCAATTTCCACTTTTAGTTAACTTGGCAGATCATGATAACATCAGATCTGAAAATACGCAATTTAAGATAAAAATATGGCTTCATCTTCAAATATCTTGTTTATTCGTTTAAACCTTACCACAGCTAAAAGATTTACTTTATTTTCAAATATTGTGCAAAATTAATGCAGCCTCTTCAACATTTAATAATGATGATGTTAGTAGAATCGGGGTGTATATAAACCCCACCAATTTCTTCCATGTTTGTTCTGATTCCAACTACGAGGCTGAGCATTACCTGTAACAGTTTAGGAGTAAAACACAGTAAGAAAAAGTCTTTATCTTCTCCTTCGAGCCGTGCTCTCTTCAGAAAACTTAGTCATCAGAATCTCCCGATAAGTTACAAGAAGAATCGTGGAGAAACTTCAAAGAATTTAATAAGCCTCTCAGAATCCTCCGAGCCACTAAAGAAGAACTCGGAGAGTAGTATAGAAGAAACTACTGCAAGTAACAGATCCGTTGCTGCCTCCTAACCAGAACCCCCGTCGACTCCGAACCACCCCAGGGCCATAGACGGAGGGGTTAACATATATATATATATATATATATATATATACAGTATATATATATATATATATTGAATAAAATATTTGAATTTAGTTCAAGAGGTGAAATAAAATAAATACTAAGCTGTTTTTCTTATAAGAAGGAAAGATTTTATAAACGGTTGGAAAAAAATTGTGAAAAAAGTTGGAGATAATGATACATGTATTTACAGAGCATCGGCAATAACCTTATTTGCTTCATCGAAGATAACCCTATTCTGCACTGCTTCATTAAATTGTTCGAGCTCCACAACGAATAAAAAAAATGAGATACAAAAGGAGCATCGCTGATTTTGTACAGACATTTAAAAGTTTAAACGGAGTCAGGGTTCAAAAAGACGGATGCCGGATCAGCTGAGCGCAAAAGTTCTACATCGCATAGATCAGACGCATGGATTGAGTAGAGTTCGTACCCTATAAACTAATATAATTCACATAGAGTATTCGTAAAAGTTGGACGATCTAAACATTTTGTTAAAATCCAGTCAATCTATTTCTAAAGAAATGGAGCTTCTACCCTCATGTTATTAACCTATATATATATATATATATATATATATGCACACATTTAACTGCAATGACCACGCAGTATATTAATGTATAGAAACGACGTAAGTATAGAGGAGTGTTCTGCACACGAGGAAGAGAAATAACGAACAAATGAAAAATGAGGTGACCGCCCGGGAATCGAACCCAGGATCTTCCGATTGCCGGTCAGATATGCTACCACTACACCACGGACCTCGATCAGTCAGAAGTCGCAATTCTCCTACATAGGGCAGAAACCAATGCCTTGAGAAGGCACCCTCGCAAATCGTGAATATGTACATTTAACTGCAATGACCACGCAGTATATTAATGTATAGAAACGACGTAAGTACCCGGGCGGTCACCTCATTTTTCATTTGTTCGTTATTTCTCTTCCTCGTGTGCAGAACACTCCTCTATACTTACGTCGTTTCTATATATATATATATATACCTTGTTAACCTCGTTGCTGTTCAGTGCGTTGGTCTCTCTTCACACGAAGGTCAAGCTGGTGGCCCCGCCTCTAGGTCTGGCTTAGTGGAGGAGCGAGTTGCTTTCTTGCGGTCTCCACCGCACATAACCAGGTACACCTGGCTCATCTGGTACCGTCCTGAGCCAGGCATCTAGTCTTCTCTTGAATACTTCAATTTTGACCCCTGTAACGTTTCTGAGGTCCTTTGGTAGCTGATTAAAAAGTCTTGGCCCCCTGACAACCAAGCTATTTTCCTCCAGTGTTGAGGAGGCCCCTTTTCTGGCCTTGAATTTGGAAACACTACACATCCTGCCTTTCCTATTTTCTAGTGTTGCTTGAATGGTAAGTGGGTTTAGTTTGAGGTTTGGTACCAGTTTTTCGATCATTTTTCCATATGTAGATTATGGTGTCCCTCTCTCTTCATCTTTCCAGGGAGTACAGATTTAGTTTACGTAGTCTTTCCCAGTAGTTAAGTTCTTTGCAGCCATCAATCTTGGCTGTAAAATGTCTCTGAGTTTCTTCTAGTTTATTAGTTTCTTCCTTTTTATATGAGGACGTCAAAATTGAGCAGTATTCAAGCTTTGGTATAATCATTGTTTTTAGCAGGGGAATCATTACTGTCCTGTTCCTTCTTTTGAACGTTCTTAGTATCTGTCCCGCGACTCTTTTTGCTTTATTTATCGCTATCTGATTTTGTGTTTCCAATTTTGCATCATCTGTCATTATTATCCCGAGATCAATCGCTTTCGTGCTTCTCTGAATTTCCTGTCTATCTGGAGCATAATATGCAGTCTGTTTAAGTTCCTCTTTTCTTTCATTTCTCAAGAGCTGAAATTTCTCGGTGTTAAATGTCATGTTGTCTTCTGACAATTTGTATATTTTGTTCGTGTTCCTCTGCAAGGCCTCCACTTCATATACATCGCTGATTTTTCTGCTGATCTTTGTATCGTCTGCAAAGGATGTTACTATACTATTGCTGTTTACTCCGCTGTCTATGTCTGTTAGCAGGATAATGAACAGGAGTGGAGCAAGCACTATACCTTGTGGTATTGAGCTGCGTACTTCCGATTCTAATGATGATATAGGCCTACCTTGAATTTTGACGACCTGTAGACGTTCTTTGAGGAAGTTGCAGATCCATTTTCCCACTTTGCCTGTTATTCCCATATATTTCATTTTATGTGCTATTATACCGTGATCACATTTGTCGAAAGCTTTAGCAAAATCCGTGTACATGACATCGTAGTTGTTATTGCCTTCCAGTGCACCTAGGATATTGTTATAGTGTTCTATTAGTTGTGATAGGCATGATCTACCTGATCAGAATCCGTCCTGATTTTCGTTGAATCTCTCCAGTGTCTCCAAGAAATCGTAGATTTTCTCTCTAACTATTCTTTCAAATACTTTGGTGAGGTGGGACTTCAATGACACTATAGTTCTTTTCTTGAGATCTGTCCCCTCCTTTATATATAGGGACAATGTTTGCTCTTTTCAAGATGCTCGGTATTTCCTCAGTTTCTAGGGATCTTCTCCATATACAGTTTTTAATCAATAATGCGTTCCAATTGTCCGGACCTGCAGCTGAATGTGGTTTCATTTGTCTTATAGTTCTCGCTACATCTTCTGGGGTAAAATCAAAGTCTGTTATACACTCTCCTTGCAATTCCTCTTCAAAGAATGCATCTACAGTATATCAGGTATCTCTTTGTCACTTTTTGGGGTAGTGAAAACTGATTCATACTGGGTTCTCAATGTTTTAGATATTTCTTTTGGATCGTCGGTTAGTTCATTAATTCTCTTCCTTAGGGGCCCAATTGCGGCGCGCGTTTTTGTTTTCCTTTTCTTCTTCCTTCTCTGTATGGTCCTTAATGAGGGCTTGTATTTCCCTATCGATACCCTCCAGTTTTTCTTTTATTACTTTCCTGGCATTACCTCCGCAGTTGGCTAACTTCGCCTCCACTCTCTTTCTTTTGCGGAGTATTCTTCTCTTTTGCCTCTCTAGCCAGCTCCTTTTTCCTTTTAGCTGTGATTTCGGAGCATATTTTTCTAAAATTCTCAGCGTGTTTTCTTCCAAGGTTGTTAGCATTTCTTCAGTTGTTTTATTCTCTAAAACTGTTCTCCACTCTATTTGGGCCATGTGCGATCTGATTGCTTCCTAATTTTATAGTCTTGGAGTTTAAGTTAGAGGCCCCAAATTTGCTTCTTTCCTCAATATACTATATGTATTGTCTTTTAATGTTGTCGTCATATTTGTTGATATCTCGATTAAGTTGTGGTCTGAGATAATGGTTGGGGTTATTTTTATATCAGCAATCAAGTTCGTGTTATTCGTGAATACCAGATTTAGGCAGTTAGTTTTTCTGGTATTTTCTTTTATCTCCTGTGTCAGCATAAACTCATTTGTGAAAGCCATCAACATTTTTGCACTTTATAAGGTCTTTCGTGTATTCAGAAGTACACCTTGTCAGGGAATGAAGGGAGAAGGCAGAAAATGACGAGATGACAAAAATATATACATATGTACAGCGGGACAGAAAAATAAAAAGATTAGCACATGATTAACACGAGTTAATTAGAGGCAAAAGGTATTTTAACAGGATATTGTAAATTTTATACATTCCCGCACTGTTATTGAAATTATCACAATGTAACTCAGTATATATAGGCCAAACGGGTAAAACGTCAGATATTAGGGTAAAACAGCATAAATATGCGTGTAGAACAGCAAATAATTCTAATGCATTATTTAACCATATGTATAAATGTAATCATAGTATCAAGTGGGATAGTTCTAAAGCGCTCGTTAAAACAGATATAATTGAAAGGAATATTCTAGAATGTGCATTTATCCATTATTCAATGTGGGGTATAATCAAAGATAGAGTCAACGGCCAGAAACCTCGGGACTTCGATCACACGATGACTTTGATACGCCAAGAGTTCGAGACGTTGAATAATAACAAAGAACTGTGCTGCCCTATTTGTTGTTCAGTGGTTCAAAGATGCAACGTGTATATTGAACATGATGGAGGACACTTTGAACAATTTCTGTAATAAATATTATTCTTCACAAGCTGATTCCATTATTGTCGGTAAACCGACTTATGCCGCACATGGTGTATATACATATATATATATACAGTGTTGGGCACTAAAGCGTTAATCCGATAACAGTTAATTAACGAAGTTAACTTTTTTTAACGGACTATTAACGGAAGTTAATTTCCATTTATCGTTATCGGACCAGTTAACTTCCGATAATTCGATATTTAGTCTGTTAAAGTCCGTTAACACGTTAACTGCGAGGAGTCATTCACGGAAGATCACCGCTCCGCGAATGAATTCAAACCGCCATAACTTCAGTCTGCCAATTCCGTCCTCTGCCGCAGTGGAACGGCTCTTCTCTCTCGGCAAGGACATCCTGAGGCCCAAGAGGTCAAGACTGGCAGTTGGGCCTAACTTTGAGAAGTTGGTCTTTCTGAAGGGCAACCAGCACATTGTGTCATAGTCTTTAATAAATGTGCCTAAAATTTAATTTTACCTTCAGTTCCCGCCATAATAATTCTCTGGTAAATTAAAATTTAGTTAATGGTTAGTGGTTACAAGGGTTTCAAAACATGTAATCAGTACATTTTTTATTAAAAATAAAAAATAAAGTTATTAAGCAGAAAAGTTGCAAAACTTGATAAAAATACAGTTAAATACCTATTTATTGTTGGATTTTGCATAAATAAACATTTTCTATGGGTTTTAAAGCTTTTTTCCTTGATTTTTTTAAATGTTAGTAAAGAAATAGTTATCGTTAACGGATTATCGTTAACTTCCGTTAACTTTGTAGTAAAATTATCGGATTATCGTTATCGGAGTTAAAAATTGGGGTTAACGGATTATCGTTATCGAAGTTAACTTTTTGGTTAACGGTGCCCACCACTGTATATATATATATATATATATTATATATATATATATATATATATATTCGGCTTTCACTCTAAATTGAACGTTAAAGATTTTTAACTTGTGTAGATGATATATTATTTAAAAGTTAAACCATAAAGATCAATGACCATGTCCAACATGATCCGATGAGGCACGTGTCAGGTAGCATTTGAATTTAAACTACTACTACTACTACTACTACTACTACTACTGCTACTTCGGATTTTAACTATTACTCAATTTATTCTTTTAAGTAAAGGATTCCGTTTTGCCCTTCTTTTTCATGGTCGCCATTATAGAGCTCAACTTAATCACTCCTGAAACTGCCTTCACGCTGCAATGTCTCGGAACTACTTTCTTTACATACCGTCTCCCGTTACGTTTTCCCCTTATACCACTCATCTTTAAAAAAAAAAGAATTGTACGTTTTAACTGAATTAGAGACACCATTCTTGAAAAGCCTATACTTTATTTATTTAATTTACTTAAAGAAACATTTTTTATGCTGGAAGGAGGGGCCAAGGGCATAGAAGAAGAAGAGAGCCAAAATCAAGGTCCGGGGGGAGATGCTTAGACACTGCCTTTGAAAGACGGAAGGTCATAAACAGGAAGAAAGATGGATTGAGGAAGGTTGTTCCAGAGTTCAGTGGTTGAGTAGATGAAAGACTGAAAATATCGATTAACCCTTGCATTAGATAGATGGACAGAAAAGAAGTAAGAAAGTGTAGAAAGTCTGGTACTGCGTGCTCTCCTTAAAGGAGGAGGCATGCAGTTAGAGAGTTCAGAAGAGCAATGTCCGTTATGATAGCGGAAGTAAAAACAGAGTGAGGCAACATTGCGGCGAAGAGAGATTGAAGACAACCAGTAAGAGGCGGGGAATTGATGAGACGAAAATCCTTTGATTCCACCCGGTCAAGTACGGCTGTGTGGGTTGAACCAGCCCACACATGAGAAGCATACTTTATACAAGGATGAACAAGACCCCTGTACAGAGACAGCAACTGAGTTGGGGGTGAAGAAACTGTGGAGGCGGTACAGCACACCTAACCTCTTAGAAGTTGTTTTAGAAAGAGAGTATATGTGATCTTTCCAGGAAAGATCACGAGAAAAGGAAACGCCAACAATATTAAGAGAAGAGGAAGGATTGAGTTGTGTGGTTGTGTGTTGTTGAAGGTAAGGGGTTAGTCGTGTGGAAAATTGTGACGAGTAGACAGATGGAGGAACTGAGTTTTTGAGGCATTGAAAGCCACAAGTTTTTCTCTGTCCCATTCAGATATAGCAGAAAGATCAGAGGTCAGGTGCCCCATAGCCGCCTCACGCGAATCATGAAGCGACTGCTGTGAGGGACGCTTTGTGAAGCGGGTGGAGAAGTGAAGAGTAGAATCATCGGCATAGGAGTGAATAGTACAGGAAGTGCGAATTAAAAGATCATTAATAAATAAAAGAAAAAGAGTGGGTGACAGGACAGATCCCTGAGGAACACCACTGTTAATAGCTGTAGAAGAAGAACAGTGGCCATCTACAACTGCAGCTATAGATCGGCCAGAAAGGAAATTAGAGATGAAGCCACAGAGAGAAGGATAGAAACCGAAGGAAGGCAGTTTGGAAATTAAAGATTTGTGCCAGACTCTATGTAAAGCTTTCGATATGTCTAACGCAATAGCAAAAGCGTCACCGAAATCCCGAAAGGAGGATGACCAAGAGTCAGAGAAATATGCAAGAAGATCGCCAGTAGAGTATCCCTTCCGGAATCCATACTGACGATCTGAAAAAAGATTGTGAGAAGAAAGGTGTTTAAGAATCTTCCTATTAATGATAGATTAAAAAACTTTGGAAAGGCAAAAAAATTAAAGCAATTGGACGATAGTTGGAGGGTTTAGAGCGGTCACCGTCTTTGGGACAGGCTGAATGAAAGCGAACTTCCAGCAGGAAGGGAAAGTACTAGGTGAGAGACAAAGACGAAAGAGTTTGCCATTCGCCTTCCTACAGTTGAGCCCAGATAGGGTAGAAAAACATCTTTAGAAGAGATTCTAATTTCAGGCATAATAAAGTCAGAGGAAGGAGGAGATGGAGGAACAGCACCGGAATCGTCCATGGTTGAATTGTAAGCGAAAGTTTGAGCGAAGAGTTCAGCTTTATCAGGAGAAGAGACAGCAACTGTGCCGTCGGAATGGAAAAGAGAAGGGAAAGAAGAGGAAGTAAAGTTGTTGGAGAGGTTCTTAGCTAGATGCCAGAAAAATGCGAGAAGAAGTAGAATTGGATAGATTTTCACACTTTTGTCGGATGTAGGAATTTTTGGCGAGTGGAAGAACAGATTTTGCACGATTCCTGGCAGAAATATAAGCTGAGTGAGAGTCAGGAGTTGGATGGTGACGGTACGTTCTGAAAGCCTCCTCTCTGTTGCGGATAGCATTAGAAAAAGTAAAGTTAAACCAAGGTTGTCTTGCATTAGTAGTAGGAATAGAATATGGAATGTACGCCTCCATGCCCGAAAGAATCACCTCTGTGATGCGCTCTGCACACTTAGAAGGGCCCCGGCCACGGAAGCAGTAATCATTCCACGGGAAATCACAGAAGTACTGCCTAAGGACCTCCCAATCAGCGGAGCCGAAGTGTCAAAAGGCCGAATTGGAGGGCTAGGGCAGGAAACAGATATAAGATTGTGATCGGAGGAGCCCAACGGAGAAAAATGTTTCACAGAGTGAGAAGGATGAGAGGTAAGAAATAAATCCAGAATGTTAGGCCTATCTCCAAGGCGATCGTGGATACGAGTAGGGTGCTGTACAATCTGCTGTAGATCATTTAGGAGAGAAAAGTTGTAAGCTAGTTACCAGGGATGTCAGTGAAATGGGAGGAAAGCCAAAGGTGGTGGTGAGCATTGAAATATCCTAAAATGAAGATTTCAGCAAAGGGAGAGCGGGAAAGAATGTATTCCACTTTGGAAGTGAGATAGTCAAAGAATTTTGGGTAGTCAGTGGAATTAGGAGAAAGATAAACAGCGCATATGTATTTAGTTTGAGAATGACAAGTAAGCCGCAGCTAGAGGGTATAGAATTCGGAAGATTCGAGTTCGGGAAAACGAGACCAAGTTAGGTCATTGCGTACATATATGCAACATCCACCTTTGGAGTGAAGTTGAGTATAGAGAAAGTAAGAGGGTACATAAAAGGGGTTGCTGTCAGTCGTCCCAGACACCTGAGTTTCAGTGAGGAAAAGAAGATGAGGTTTAGAGGAAGAGTGGTGGTGTTCAACAGATTGAAAATTTTAGAAAAGGCCACAAATGTTACAGAAATTAATGAAAAGTGAATCAGGCAGAAGCACAGAACATCTCGAATGATCGGTAGGATATCCAGCCCTCCAGACCCACTGCCCTGGTCTGCGTTCCCGGTATCAGCCCGGGGGGGGGGGAGCTAGAAGTGGGGACATTTATGGTCCCCTCTCCAGGGGACTCCGAGGCTCTTGAAATTAATGCCATTTTTTTTTTTTTTGAAAAGATTATGTAGTGTGTAAGATGCATGTGTAATTATTGTGTATATAGTGAGGAATAGGGAGAGAAGTGTGTGTTTGAGAGCATGCTGGACTGCTCACAGGGTAGATGAGACGCGGAAAAAGATCAGCTGAGGAGGACATGATTACGACCATGATTACGTTTATTTTCCTGGATTACGATTACATTCATGATTACAACTAAAATAATATAGGTTACATTTGATTACCTTGATTCTACACAAGTAGAAAAAGTAATAGATAAAAAATGTACCTTTTTACTAAAATTTTATGTGAAATTAAATAAGAAACATTTCGGATCACCTGAAGATGATCAACTGTACGCCCTTGACGATTGGTTAGGTTAGGTTGTGATATTTTCGTTAGTTAGCCTTATAAAACTAACTACAGAAGGCTGGGGCCCTGATCTTCAGGTGATCCAACATTTCTTCAGTATTAAACACAATATATAACATAACTGTATTAAAATTATACATTATCCTCACCACACATTATGTTAATTAGAGGATTAGAATAAAGGTAAAACAGCCATTTTTAGCACATCATAGTTAACTTACTCTTCTTACACCAAATACCCTTCTCATAGGACATAGAGTGCTTATTGCACTTAAGGAACATAAGCTCCTCAAACCCGATGCAAAATACAAAATTTATACGTCAAACAGTCTCTTTCACTATCATTTTACTTCACCTTTGATATTCAGTTAAACTTAACACAATCCTATAAATCAAAATATTAACTAACTTTCAAAATTTAAAAAAATATTAACATAAATCTTGCATGTCACTTAGAAAATGGCCAGAGAGTTTATTTCAATATAGAACAGTTTCCAAACTTATTCAGAAATAAGCTATTTATTTGTGAAGGACGCTGTTAAATTGGATACATATACCTAAATACTGTAAGCACCTCTATGTATGTAGACAACCTTGACGTCGTCATGGAGCTTTTTACCAATAGTCTACTGGTAGAACATGCCCGTCATGGACGGGCACATCAGCTTGTGTTAACTTAAAGTTACTTACAGATAAGTGTTTTACCTCTCAGATGTACAGTATATTAATTCATTGTTACCCTTTCTCAATTTGCTTCTATTTACCTTTCAAATAAAACACAAACTTAAAAGAGAATTTTTTTTTTTAAAGGTAGACCCACTCTTTCTAATTCCCATTCCACTTTTAAGTTTCTCGAAAAAGCTCTACAATTTTTGTTATCCCCTTTATTAGCATTTAACCCTTAAAAAATTAAGAACAATATTGTTCTGTTGAAAACCATTACTTCGCTTACCTTTACCATATGTCTACCTTTACGAGTCTGGCTGTAACTGATATGTACTTTAGTATATCCCATCGTCAGGCAGTTGAAGCTGTTAAAACCTTCTCCACTTCCCATTTTTCTTATTTAAAATCATTTGTTCAAACCTGAAACTTTATAAGATTAATATTCTCTCGCCTCGATATTTAGAATTTTTAGTCTTGGCCATTTTGTGAAACTGCATTTTTAAATTTAATGATAAATATTATAAAACCATCAAAGCAATTCAAGTGGACTCATATATTTGTTTTAATAGCAAAATTTTTTGTTTTCCATTTTATTGAATCCCATCTCAATTTACATCATTTTAATATTGCCTTATATGGTCGGTATATTAATAATATCCTTGTAGTCTCTCATTCCCCCCATTAACACTGAAAACTTTTATGGAGTCTCTTTTCCCCTTAACATTTATGACTGGAGACCCCAGTCCGTCTATAGACTTTTTGATAGTTCATTTACTATAAAGACCACCTTAGCCACGAAATTGTTTCAAAAGCCTACCTCTTCACACGCGTCCTTCACTTCAACTCCCATCATCCGATGCATCTTAAATGCGGTTTTATAATTTCAACCTCAAAGTATTACTTTTATATTTCTAGCTCTTGAAGGGTTACCCCTAATCGCTCTATATACTGTACAATATATTAGGCTTCTCTGCAAAATGATGATAATACATTTAAGTGAGTGGTCTATTCTTTCAAAAATGGATAGCGTTAGTTGGTTTTGGCCTAACAGCATACGTAGAAGTGGAGCACTGTTTCAGCGCACCTACAGTAAGCCAGTAGGCCAATTTCCTAAGATGTTACTCGCTGCCCTGTTTTAACTTGTTTCGTCTACCTTTTCTATTTAACATTACCACCAGTACAGTCACCATTTTCCCGACTATTTTGTTAGCTCCTCACTGAAGGCGTAGTTAGTTCTCACACAGTTAGCTACGGACAAATGAATGCAAATAAGAAATAACCGTTTACATATGTGAGTCTTCCTGCCCTCTGGCGTCTGCAGTCTGAAGCAAAATCTGCTACCATGAGTCAGTAGTTGGTTGGAGCGCTTAAAGAGAGGGTGTGTTTCTGCAGTACGTCTAAATCTCGGAAATGAAGCAACGCGCGTGCATTAAATTTTGTGCCAAACTTGGAAAATCTACATCGGAGACGAACGAAATGATTAAAACAGCTTTTGGAAATGATGCTCTCAGTGTAGCTAACGTTTACAAATGGCACAAAAAGTTTAAAAATGGAGAAACATTTGCTCGTACCAGAAATCGAATCTGTTGGACATTTTCACCCGTACGAGAAGTGGAAGGGCGGCCACTGCGTTCCTTGTCTTCAAGCGATGTTTCTCCATTTTTAAACTTTTCGTGCCATTTGTAAACGTTAGCTACACTGAGAGCATCATTTCCAAAAGTTGTTTTAATCATTTCGTCCGTGGAATATTTGAAGACTTAAACATAAATTCAAAGAAAGTAAATTGGGAAAACGTAAATAAAGATTTAAAGGAGGTAAATTTGGAATTGCTACTACACGAGAAGATTCCACAAGAAATACTATGTAAATAGAAATGGAAACCAAACCTATAATACTGAAACATATTCCAGAGAGACAGGAAAGAAAACGTAGCAAGCTCGAGAGGAAAATCAGGACTCTATTCAGGCAACGAAAACAAACCGTAAAACATCTCCACAGATGCAGAACTGATGCAAAGAGACTCAAACTAGAGAGGAAACTTGGCGAAATAGAAATGGACCTAAAGCAAACATTCATACATAAGACAAACGAGGAGGAAAACAAGGTAGCAGAAAACATAAAAAATAACCCAAAATACTTCTACACTTTTGCGAAAAGGAAAATGCAGTGTAAGGAGAGTATTGGACCGTTGATAGACGGTGAGGCCGAATACACAAATGACCCGAAACAAGTAAGTGAACTGCTTAGGGAACAATTTAAATTTGTGTTTAGCACCCCTAAGTCCGAGATGGAAGTGGAAAACCCAGACGAGTTTTTCGACATTGATACAGATCAACCAAGAACAAATCCCGGCACAAACCTATTAATGGACTTCGAGTTCACGGAAGGAGATGTAATTACGGCCTTATCACAGATGCGAGACAATTCAGCGCTAGGGTCAGACACATGGAGTGCCACATTTCTGAAGAAATGCAAAGAGAGTATTGCAAAACCGCTATACTTACTATGGAGGAAGTCACTCGACACAGGGCAAATTCCACTCCCCTTAAAGAACGCGAACATTGCCCCCCTATTTAAAGGTGGTAACAGAGCAATGCCCAAAAATTATCGGCCAGTGGCTCTCACCTCACACCTTATAAAGTATTTTGAACGCATAATTAGAGGCAAAACTACCTACTACCTACAAGAAAAAGACTTATACAACCCAAATCAACATGGCTTCAGGGCGGGTAGATCATGCCTGTCACAGTTACTAGACCACCAGGAGAAAATATTAGGAACATTGTGTCGAGGACAAAACATTGATGTAATATATACTGACTTTGCTAAAGCCTTCGATAAATGTGACCATGGAAACATAGCACACAAACTTAATGATACAAGAATTACTGGAAAGCTAGGAAGGTGGATATTTAATTTCTTGACGCAAAGAACGCAAAGATTGGTGGTAAACGGAGTTAAATCGGAAGTCTCGGAAGTCGTGAGCTCTGTCCCACAAGGGACAGTATTAGCTCCTTTGCTGTTCATAATAATGATTGCAGATATTGATGCAGATATTAAGGACAGTATTGTATCATGCTTCGCAGATGACACAAAGATATGTAAGGAAATATTGAACGAAGATGATATAAGAAAACTACAAAACGACATTGAAACATTATTCCAGTGGGCAGAAGACAACAATATGAAGTTCAACGAAGAAAAATTCCAACTTCTAAGGTATGGTAATAATAAAGAGCTACAGAAAAAAGGGTACAAAACTCCACAAGCCAAACAGATAACACCAAATCCACAAGTCAGGGATCTTGGAGTAATAATGTCGTCGGATGCAGAATTCAGAGAGCACTATAAAATCAAAATCACAACAGCTAGAAAAATAATGGGAATCATCTGGAGGAGCTTCCGCAGCAGAAAAGTAAACATCATGCTCAAATTATGGAAGAGTCTAGTCTACCTTGTATTGCTCAGTACTCACAAGCACACACAGAAAAAGAGACATTGCGAGCATTGAAGCTATACAAAGGACTTTTACGTCTAAGATAGAAGAAACAGAAGGTGAAGACTACTGGTCTCGACTACAATCCCTGGAACTCTACTCTCTTGAAAGAAGGCGTGAGCGGTACACAATAATATACATATGGAAAATACTTGAGGGCTCTGTCCCTAACCTCAGAAATGAAATAGAAACAAACTGGAATGAGAGAAGAGGCAGATTTTGTACGGTCCCAGCTGCGGTGGGACAAGGAGCCATGAAAACGAGGATGGAAAATACCCTCAGAATAAGGAGCCCAAAGCTTTTCAATGTCCTTCCAAAAGAAATGAGGAATCTCCAGCACACCGACCTGAATAACTTCAAGAACCAGCTGGACAGATTCTTGTGCAAAGTCCCTGACCAGCCATGCGTGGCTGGCTACGAGGGCAGGAGGCGATGAGAGAGCAATTCCCTCCTTCACCAAGTCCCGCAAATGAGGCGGGATGCTGCAGAGGACCCGACCGCAGGTCCATCCTGAACCGTCGTTCAAACTCAACAAAAGTTGCAAAAGTATATTATTTATTTATTTATATATATATTTATATATATATATATATATATATATATATATATATATATATATATATATATATATATATATATATATATACTCATATATATATTTATATATATATATATATATAGATATATATATATATATAATATATATTATATATATATATATGTATATTTATTTATATATATATATATATATATATATATATATATATATACCTTATGTTGTTTCGTGTGTTGGTCTCTCTTCACACGGAGGTCAAGCTGGTGGCCCCGCCTCTAGGTCTGGCCTGGTGGAGGAGCGAGTTACTTTCTTGCGCTCTCCACCGTACATAGCCAGGCACGCCCGGCTCATCTGGTACTGTCCTGAGCCAGGCACCCAGTCTTTTCTTGAAGACTTCAACTTTGACCCCCGTTACGTTTCTGAGGTCCTTAGGAAGCTGGTTGAAAAGTCTTGGCCCCCTGACAACCAAGTTATTTTCCTTCAGGGTTGAGGAGGTCCCTTGTCGTGCTTTTAATTTTGGAACACTACACATTCTGCCTTTCCTATTTTCCAGTGTTGTTTGAATGGTAATTGGGTTTAGTTTTAGGTTTGGTACCAGTTTTTCGATCATTTTCCATATGTAGATTATGATGTACCTCTCTCTTCTTCTTTCCAGTGAGTACAGATTTAGTTTACGTAGTCTTTCCCAGTAGTTGAGTTCTTTGCAGCCATCAATCTTGGCTGTGAAATGCCTTTGCGTTTCTTCTAGTTTATTAGTTTCTTCCTTTTTATATGGGGACGTCAAAACTGAGCAGTATTCAAGTTTTGGTACAATCAGTGTTTTTAGCAGGGGAATCATTACTGTCCTGTCCCTTCTCTTGAACGTTCTTAGAACCTGTCCGGCGACTCTTTTTGCTTTATTTATCGCTATCTGATTTTGTGTTTCGAATTTCGCATCATCTGTCATTATTATCCCGAGATCAATCGCTTTCATGCTTCTCTGAATTTCCTGTCTATCTGGAGCATAATATGCAGTATGTTTAAGTTCTTCTTTTCTACCATATCTCAAGAGTTGAAATTTCTCGGCGTTGAATGACATGTTGTTGTCTTCTGACCATTTGTATATTTTGTTCGTGTCCCTCTGCAAGGCCTCCACGTCATGTACATCGCTGATTTTTCTGCTGATCTTTGTATCGTCTGCAAAGGATGTTACTATACTATTGCTGTTTACTCCGCTGAGTATGTCTGTTAGCATGATAATGAACAGGAGTCGGGCCAGTACTGTCCCTTGTGGTACTGAGCTGCGTACTTCCGATTCTGATGATGATATACCTTGAATTTTGACGACCTGCAGACGATCACTAAGGAAGTTGTAGATCCATTTTCCCACTTTGCCTGTTATTCCCATGTCTTTAATTTTATGTCCTCTTATACCATGGTCACATTTATCGAAAGCTTTAGCAAAATCTGTGTATATAACATCGTAGTTGTCATTGCCTTCCAATGCATCTAGGATATTGTTGTAGTGCTCTATTAGTTGTGATAGGCATGATCTACCTGATCGGAATCCATGCTGATTTTCGTTGAATCTTTCCCGTGTCTCCAGGAAATCATAAATTTTCTCTCTAACTATTCTTTCAAATACTTTGGTGAGGTGGGACGTCAATGACACTGGTCTATAGTTCTTTGCTTGAGATCTGTCCCCTCCTTTATATATAGGGACAATGTTTGCTCTTTTCAAGATGCTCGGTATTTCCCCAGTGTCTAGGGATCTTCTCCATATCCAGTATAAAGATGTAGCTATTTCATTTTTACAGTTTTTAATCAATAATGCGTTCCAATTGTCCGGACCTGCAGCTGAATGTAGTTTCATTTGTTCTATAGCTCTCGCTACATCTTCTGGTGTAAACTCAACGTCTGTTATATACTCTCCTTGCAATTCCTCTTCAAAGAATGCATTTACGTCAGGTATCGCTTTGTCACTTTTTGGGGTACTGAAAACTGATTCATATTGAGCTCTCAATGTATCAGATATTTCTTTTGGATCGTCGGTTAGTTCATTATTTCCCGTCCTTAAGGGCCCAATAGCGGCGCGCGTTTTTGTTTTCCTTTTTGCATAGCTGTAGAAGTATTTTGGATTTTCCTTTATTGCTTCTACCGCCTTTTCCTCTTCCCGCTCTGTATGGTCCTTAATCAGGGCTTGTATTTCCCTATCGATACCCTCCAGTTTTACTTTTATTATTTTCCTGCCATTATCTCCGCAGTTTCCTAACTTCGCCTCCACTCTCTTTCTTTTGCGGAATAGTCTTCTTTTGCCTTTCTAGCCAGCTCCTCTTTCTTTTGGCTGTGATTTCGGAGCATATTTTTCTAAAATTCTCAGCGTTTTTTCCTCCAAAGTTGTTAGCATTTCTTCCGTTGTTTTATTCTCGAAAATTGTTCTCCACTCTATTTGGGCCATGTGCGATCTGATTGCTTCCCAATTTATAGTCTTCGAGTTTAAGTTAAAGGCCCCGAATTTACTTCTTTCTACAATATGTGTATTGTCTTCTAATGCTGCCATCATATTTGTTGATATCTCGATTAAGTTGTGGTCTGAGATAATGGTTGGGGTTATTTTTATATCAGCAATCAAGTTCGTGTTATTCGTGAATACCAGATCCAGGCAGTTATTTTTTCTGGTATTTTCTGTTATCTCCTGTGTCAGCATAAACTCGTTTGTGAGAGCCATCAACATTTTTGCTTGTTCCTGATCTTCTCTTGTGCCCCCTTGTCCTGGTGAATATATATATTCCTATTCACCTTTTGTATTTTATAAATGGGAAGTTAAATTCTCCGCAGATCATTATATTGGGGGATGGAGGGTTTATGGCCTTTATTAGCTTTCTAATGTCATCAATGGCCTCCGAGAATTTTTCGGTTGGGGTGCTTGGAGGTCTATAGATGACTATTACTATCAAGTTTAGTTTTTCTATTTTCACTGCTAGGAGTTCCACATAGCTGTTTGATTTACTTATTATCGTCTCTGTCATATGACCTTCCTGTACATATATAGCACAGCCACCTTTCCGTCTCGTCGTTCTATCCGCTCTTAGTAAGTTGAAGCCCTCTATTTATCTCTTTCTTATCAATACAATGTTCGCAGTTTTCACAATTTCCTTGGCAATTTTTAAGATGAGTTTCTGTGAGGCATGCGATGTCCGCCCTTGTTTCGTCCATAAATCCTTTCAGGTACGAAACCTTATGAGTGATTGGTTTGGTCTTATTCCTTGAATATTAGCCAGGACAATTTTTATTTCTGTTTTCGTTGCCCCTTGTGCATTTCAAGTTCGTTTTCCTTCGTATCGCTTGATTCGTTGCTCTATGATCCTCTATGATGCTCTATGATATATATATATATATAATATATATATATATATATATATATATATATACTCGTATATTTATTTATATATATTATTTATTTATTTATTTATTTATATTTATTTATTATATATATATATATTTATTTATATACAGTATATATTTATTTATTTATTTATATATATATATATATATACACATGAACAATGAATAATTCCTGCATTCACATAATTCTTATGTTCATTTGTATACTTCGGATATTTATATAATCCTTATAATCTTATTCATATATTCATTTTGACATATAAAGTCCAAAATCTTATAAGGCTGAAACGAGTTTGGATAAATTTTTGATTTGCTTTCTATTTTATAATTGGTGAATTATTTCTTTTAGCTTAATATTATTTCTTTTAGCTTAATAATGTAATCCTGTTCATTCCCTGTATACATTCTCTCCTCGTTGTAAAAGATGAAGTTATGTCATGCTTAACGTTTAATTTTGAATCTTAAGCATTTAAATTTTAGTCATGTGCGTGTTTGTTTGTAATTCGTGATGGGAAGGCATATTTTAATTTCCATTTTTAGTAAACTCGGCAGATCACGATAACATCAGATCTGTCAATATGCGGTTTAAAATAAGAATATGGCTTCCTGTTCTTTAGCAGTATAGACCTTGCTACAGCTAAAATATTTGTTTTGTCTTTACACAATTTGCAAAGTAAATCAGCCTATTGAAAACAAAAACAGATCAGCTTTAAATAATAATGATGTAAGTAAAAAAAATTCAGTATAAAAGCACATAAAATTTCTCAAATGTTCAATCTGATCAGACTAATCTAACTTAGAGGCTGAGCATTACCTATAACATTTTAGCAGTATTTTACAGGAACAAAAAGTTTTTTTCTTCTCCTTCGAGCCTTGCTCTCTTCAAAGAACTTAGTCTTAAATAGAGAAAAATAATTTCCCGATCCGTTACAAGAAGAACCGGGGAACCTTCAGAGAATTTAATCAGCTTCACAGAATCCTCCGATCCACTACAAGAAGAAATCGGCGAGTAGTATAGAATAAAAATACTGCGATTCCCTATACGGTACCAGCTACTCCAGAGTAACAAATCCGTTTGCTGCCACCTAACCAGAACCCCCGACAACTTCGAATCGACCAAGGCCATAGACGGAGGGGTTAACATATGTATATATATATATATATATATATATATATATATATATATATATATATATATATATATATATATATATATATATATATATATATATATTTATATATATATATATAATATATATATATATATATATATATATATATATATATATATATATATAGGGTGATCCAGAGAAATGGGACCCAAAAGAAACCCCTGTAACTCTTAAAGTATAAGTCCTTTTATAAAATCATACGCATCATTCGAAAGAGGATAGTTACAAGTTTGTACAGGATTGTATATGTTTTGACAATACAAGACAAGATAAGATACAAAACAAAATAAAAGTGTTAGTTAAAACTAACCCTTCAAGATGACTGCATGGACTGTGGAACAGCTGCGTTTCATAACTGAGCAATATTATAAGCATGGAAGAAGTGTAGTTTCAGCTCAAAGATCTTTCAAGACAAATTTTCAGATGTCAAAATCACCTTCTAAGAGCTGAAACTACACTTCTTCCATGCTCATAATATTGCTCAGTTATGAAACGCAGCTGTTCCACAGTCCATGCAGTCATCTTGAAGGGTTAGTTTTAACTAACACTTTTATTTTGTTTTGTATCTTATCTTGTCTTGTATTGTCAAAACATATACAATCCTGTACAAACTTGTAACTATCCTCTTTCGAATGATGCGTATGATTTTATAAAAGGACTTATACTTTAAGAGTTACAGGGGTTTCTTTTGGGTCCCATTTCTCTGGATCACCCTTTATAAACAACGACGCTTCTGTAGAAGAGCGTTCCGCACAAGATGAGGAGGGAGGAACGAGCAAATGAAAAATGAGGTACCTCCCAGGAATCGAACCGGAGATCATCCAATTGCCGGTCGGATACGCTAACCACTGCACCGAGGACCCCGATTAGTCAGTACCCGTAATTCTCCTACATACGAGCGGAATCAAATGCCCTGAGGGGCATGCCGTACATATATACATTTTAACTGCAAACGAAACAGAGTATAACTAATGTAACGCACGACGCTTGTGTAGAAGAGCGT
Organism: Bathynomus jamesi; assembly: GCA_023014485.1. NCBI lineage: Eukaryota > Metazoa > Arthropoda > Malacostraca > Isopoda > Cirolanidae > Bathynomus > Bathynomus jamesi. Next base: position 283,656 of record JAJOZX010000320.1, on the reverse strand, counting down.
TTCGCACAAGATGAGGAGTGAGAACGAGCAAATAAAAAATGAAATATCTCCCAGGAATCGCACGCGGGATCATCCAATTGCAGGTCGGATATGCTAACCACTGCACCAAGGACCCCGATTGATTCCGCTCGTATGTAGGAGAATTACGGGTACTGACTAATCGGGGTCCTTGGTGCAGTGGTTAGCATATCCAACAGGCAAATGGATGATCACGTGTTCGATTCCTGGGAGGTACCTCATTTTTCATTTGCTCGTTCTCCCTCCTCATCTTGTGCGGAACGCTCTTCTACACAAGCGTCGTTCTTTACATTAATTATACTGTGCGTTGTATGCAGTTAAAATATATATATATATATATTATATATATATATATATATATATATATGTATAGAAACGACGTAAGTATAGAGGAGTGTTCTGCACACGAGGAAGAGAAATAACGAACAAACGAAAAATGAGATTTTTTTTAGATTTTAATGTGTTCAACCCTTTAAATGGTTCATTTCAGCATAAAAACAACTATCCTAAAATATTTTCGCAAATTTTAAATTTTTAGGGGTTGCTACCAGCAATTCAAAATTGACAGAACGACTCAAATTGTCACATTTTTCCACACCACCCAGGGGGTACAGTACAAGGCGCATTGCTTTTTTTAATGTGGAAAGCTCCCCCGTAGGTCCTACCATAACCACAAGCATGCATAATTAAACTAGCATGATATTTGAGACATTAGCTGTCCTTACTTCATCAATGTTTCTTTCTTTCTATCAGGGTAAACAGCCCTGTAGTTTTTCACTACTTGTAGCAAGAATTGTTTTTGATCTTCGTCATGTGTTAGTATTTTATTATATTCATCCATTAATTTTACCCCTCTTTCCGCTATATCATTCACGACTTTCCACTGTTTGATAGATTTCTTAGCGGAGTTATACTCTTCATCATTATGCAATTATTTAGCATCTTTGAGTACAAATTTTTAACTAAATTCTGTTATTGTAAAGAATCTTTGAGTATTTGATGGGACAAAATCTTCTAATTTCTTCGTTAGAATAAGTGCAGGATCTAGAAAAGCCCGTTTTGCAGGAAGAGTTTCTGTTGTATTTTGCAAGGCCTTTACAATTTTGTTTTTCGTTTCAGTAGGCACTTCATCATCATAAAAGGCCAAGGCTACCAATTCTTCTGATAGGTTCCAGAGGTGACCTAACAGTTTTTTAATAGCAACAAATGCAATTGTGTCATTTATTTGTTTGTAGACTACAAGATTCTGTAATAATTCCAGATCAAGACGAGGAGCGCAAGATGGCACAGGAGCTGTAAACCATGCCTTTACATATAACCGAGTAACAAATAGACAGATGTCTTTTAGTCCTTTTTTGTCTTTTACTGAAATTTTGAACTGAGATTTGAACATAAAAATTTTTAATGAATAGGTAATTTTGGCCATCCACCTAGCCCGATGAAGTCCCGCTGGATGTTTAAATTTGATTCCACCTTTTGGTTCACCTCCCAAAAAAATAATTGTTAACTGCAATAGTTCTAGGTAATCGTCTCTTGGTTGGAATGTATCTAGTTGATTTGCTGCAAATATAATTATGTCATCTTTGATGTCATGAATATTTTCATAGATATCTGGATCTGATAATGCTGTTTCGTAGTCCTCCTTATTAATGCTTGACCATTTTTCTCTGAACTACTTAAAAAGGACTATATCTGAGCCAGAAGATGGTGATAAAGACTTTGAAACAACAGCTTCCTAATTTTAAATGTGTGTGTGTCGACATGCCAGCCACAATAAATCGTTGTCGAATTTTTGTTCTAGAAGAATAGGTGCACCATTTCTAGGACCAGTATTGGCTGGCGTTGTATCGAAACACATGCATTTTATTTGTTCGCAGATGCCCCATTCAAGCGATGTCTGATTGTTGGCATTAAAACTAGAGACGCATTTCTGTCACTCAATTTTGCAACATCAAGACTTCCTAATAATTTATCATCAAACAATTTTCTACGTTTGCCTACCTTACTTTTCCACGTTGAAGGTTGTGCAGCACAGAAACCAGATTCCTCACTTTTACTCTCCTCTGATTCTGATTCTGATGATGTACTGGTGAGTATGACAGCCTCTTCATTCTTCTTTCTTTTGATCTCTTCTGCTTTCCTCTTTTCATAACGTTGTTGCTTTTCTGCTGCTCTTTGCTCTTTTTTAGCAACAGCCTTATCAATGGTACCCATTTTTCCATGACGTCCTTTCTCACGTTGCATTTTCAAGAATTTCTTATCTTCTATTTTTATAAGCTGCATAGCATTCTCATGAGCAATGTCAAATAAGTTTTCCAGTTTATCTTTCCATTTTTCGTCTTTATTATTTAGATTTTGTGATCTTTTCAATTTGTTTGCTTTGTTTTTCTTAAGCAGCTGCCATTCCTTCAGTATTCCTTGAATTTTATCTACTACATGTATTCTTTGTTTTGCTGGTATTCCTGCTTTTTTCCAAACTGCTAGCACATCATCTGCAGTAGAGCAGCATGATTCTCTTATGCCTTGCTTTTTAATATTTCTGTAGCGCATGAAGAGGGCCATCATTTCCTTCTCCTCTGATGGTAATACGGATGTTTTTAGTACTGCAGAGGGCTGCCCAATTAGCCATACTTCAGTTTCTTTTCTTGTAGAACTTCTCCCAACTGAGCAACTAGGTGATGGTGAGTTAGGCCTAGTTTCCATAATCGATTAATTGGTATCAAAATTACGAGTTCCAAACAACAATTAAAAGCAAGCTAGTATATAAACCATTAATTAAAAATTCTGAAATATAAACAATTAAACAAAATCATAAGTTGTAAAAACAAACAAATTGAAAAAAAAAGGGAAACTTTGACGCCTGGTAGCACATAGTAAATTTTATTTAAAATTCACCAAATTTGGCATACCCTACTTTTTTGTCATAGGGAACAAAAATACAGGTTGAACAATTAAAAAAAAAAATTTGATTTTTTTTTAATTACCCTAATATATATATATATATATATATATATATATATATATATATATATATATATATAATATAGAGAGAGAGAGAGAGAGAGAGAGAGAGAGAGAGAGAGAGAGAGTGTTTCAGGAGGAAAGGTCAATACTTCGGGAGGTGATAGTATCGGTCATTGTGAGAAAAAAAGTTCCTATGAACATGTGTCTAATTCTGAATGGTTACGGAGATAGAGCTATTTGAATCTGATACGCGCGCAGCTCTTCCTCCCCCTTCCCTCCCCTATACCCTTGAACAATGTAGGCTGCAATGTAAGCATGTAGCATAAGCCAATCGACAGCTGCCTGTTGTGAGTGACATTGTTTGGTGTTTGAAGCAGTGTTAAGAATGCCACACACTTTCACACATGCCGAATATGCAGATATGGTGTATGTCTACGGTTTTTGCGATGGAAGTGCAACACCTGCTGTTACAGAATACCGTCGACGGTTTCCGAACCGCAGAATTCCGGATCGAAGAGTGTTTACCAGGGTTTTCAACACATTGCGTGAGATTGGTACACTTCCCAGCGCTCATGTTTCATCTGAACGTGAAGGTCAACAAGATGTGGATGAAGTGGAAAACATTCTTCAACCAGGAGACGCTGCCATGCGACTGGAATTTTGTCATTGGGTAAATGCTAATCGCCGATTGCTTCGATTAATACTGTTCACCGATGAAGCTACTTTCACCCGTGACGGTATTAACAACACTCGTAACTCTCATCGGTGGTCAGACGAAAATCCAAATGCCACTGTGGAAACAAATTTTCAACATCGCTTCTCTGCCAATGTGTTGTGCGGTATCATCGATGATCAGCTGATTGGCCCTGTTATTTTAGAGAATCGTCTTAGAGGACAAAGTTACCTAGAATTTCTGAAAAATTAATTGCCAGGACTATTGGAGGATGTTCCTTTGGCTACACGCGCTGGTATGTACTTTCAGCATGACGAAGCTCCTCCACATTCTACCCGTCTGGTGATGCAATACCTAAATCAAACTTTCCCTGGTCGATGAATCGGCCGCGGTGGTCCCATTCAATGGCCACCAAGATCTCCAGACCTCTCTCCGTTAGATTATTGTTTGTGGGGGTGGATGAAAGGCAAGTTTACAAAAGAAAGGTGGATACACGAAACGAATTCCTCGCGCGCATTTTGGATGATGCTGCCAGCATACAGGAACGTCAAGATCAACTCAGACGAAGAACACGCGATCTTCTCACACGAGTTGCAAAGTGCATCGAGGTTGATGGTGGAGTTTTCGAAAACGTATTGTAAACTGTAACAAATTTGTCATTTCTGTATCTGATACCATTTAAAATGCCAATGTTTAAACATTAAATGTTAGAAACAGTAATTGGTTTCTCTTTCTTGATCACCATTAACAATGCTTTTGTATTTGTAGATTCAAACAGCTCTATCTCCGTAACCATTCAGAATTACACACATGTTCATATGAACTTTTTTCTCACAATGACCGATACTATCATCTCCCGAAGTATTGCCCTTTCCTCCTGAAACACCCTGTGTATATATATATATATATATATATATATATATATATATATATATATATGTATGGGAATGAACTCAGAATGGTCCCCTGAGGGTTTTTATGATAAACACAGACCGTGCGTGGAACAAGGAACTCTTCTGGGATAATTAAATCCACTATAGACCGAATAAGTAATGGTAAATGACAAATACCATAGTTTTTCTTTTTCATGATGCTGCCCGACGTGGGCAACGGGTCACTCGCAAAGAGGTCCCATAAATATAGCTTCCCTCACCAGCTATCTGCAAAGCAGACAGGATCCAGCTTTGGGACATGGATCTAGAGTTCAAAGCAGCCTAGCCCTGCTACATTTAGAACCTCATTATAAGCAAAAGACTCGCTGCCTTCACGTCAGATTGAATACATCAAAGAAAAAGGGGTAACTATTATATTTTTAGCCAAAAACCAAAACTTAAACCTCAACTGGCAAAATTGAGCGTCCACTTCTCAAGGCACATAACATGTCCGTTTCAAGATGGGAATGAACTCAGAATGGTCCCCTGAGGTTTTTTATGATACACACAGACCGTGCGTGGAACAAGGAACTCTTCTGGGATAATTAAATCCACTATAGTCCGAATAAGTAATGGTAAATGACAAATACCATAGTTTTTCTTTTTCATGATGCTAGCCCACACACACATATATATATGTTAACCCCTCCGTCTATGGCCCTGGGGTGGTTCGGATCGACGGGGGTTCTAGTTAGGAGGCAGCAACGGATATTTCTTCTATAACATTCTAATTCTTTTCGGTCGCCTCTTGTGAAACTCTTGGCTACAGACTCGCCAGACTGTTATGCCAATATCTTCTATGGTGCTTGGGTTGTCTCTTTCTCTCGCTTTATGGGTCGACGATTATTAATTCTTCTCTTGCTATAATACTCTGATACTTTCTCTTGGTACTAAACTTATCGATTTTTCTTTTATAACTTATCGACTTAACTGACTAAGTTCTTCTGAAGATAGCCCAACTCAAGGGGAAAAATAAAAAGTTTCTCTTACTCTAATTTACTTCTTAAAAATTTACAGTTAGTGCTCTGAATTTACAGGGGTAGAGGTTCGACCTCTTTCGACCATGGCTCAGGCCGGAATCTAAAAAGTTAAGGAGGCAAGGGGCCTCTGCCCCCTCCTCGCAGCGAGGCTGCTAACAAAGGAGTCGTAATGAAGTGCTATGATGAAGTGACTTAATGAAGTGCGATAATGAAGTGCCGTAATGAAGTGCTAAAATGAAGTGGCTTAATTTTTACAAATACATGTATAATATAAACCTAAATGTTGGGGGAAGACAGTTGAAGGTTAAGTTCCCCCCTTTTAAACACATGATCAGATGTTTGAAAAATTCCAAATAAAAATAATAAAAAAAAAAAATAAAAACTAATTTGTATTTTTCGCCGAGTCTACATTTATGAAGACGATATCATTTCGTAATAGTACATAGGTACAATTTAAGTACACCACTGAGCACATTTTCGTTTTGGTCTATTACAATTATGATTACAATTACCAATTAATTCATATTCACTTATTGTTTAATTACACTTCCATTTAAAGTACATTCTTACATTACCGTATATATTAAAT